>JANIWU010000029.1:0-115536 GCA_030705145.1 Hagleromyces aurorensis | reverse complement strand
TCTAACCCGTCTCGTATCCTCCACAAACCATATCCTATGCCGTTGCATCAGATGCAGGCTCTTCGCGAATACATTCACCAGTTGCTACGGGCAAGGATTATCGAACCAGCAGACGGCGACACTTGGTTATCTCCTATGTTTCCCATCTCCTCCGCTTCCAAAACGCATTTCGTCATTGATTTTAGAGATGTCAACAAAGTGGTTAAACGGAATCCACAAATGATTATTCCGGCCGCGATGCTCTTGTCTACGACGACGGGATACACTTGGTACACAGTCCTAGATCTAAAGCACGCCTTTCATCAAATAGGAGTGACACCGCGGACCTCACAGGTTCTAGGATTCACTACTCCAGTTGGCAATCATCGCGTTAGAACTCTACCCTGTGGTCTCGTCTCTTCCCCTTGGATCTTTTCATATTTTATTTTTCACCTCTTGGCAGAGCTGGACCTGTCTACCTGTAATAGCCAAGTCGTCTCTTATATGGATGATATCCTTATTATGTCAAACTCAGAGGAGGAGCACCACTGCGCAGTTGACGGGACCCTATCCTTTTTAAATACTGAAGGTCTTTAAATCAACGCGGAGAAAGTTCAGTACTTTCAACGCACCGTCACCTTCCTTGGTTTCGAACTGACAAAGAATACTTACCGTATTGTCCCAGATCGGGTGCAACATGTAAAAGATTGGAAATTACCAAGATCACTCGTGCAGGTCAAACAGTTATTGGGATTTATCCACTGGTTGGCCCTATTCATCCCGGGCATAACCGGGATAACCAAATTCCTATCAGATAAACTGAAAAAGGACGTTCGGATACATTGGACCCAAGAAGACGAAACCAAGTTCACAAAACTCAAACAGCTCCCGATTGACCGTACGTTAACCTTACGGAAATACGACCCGAGCCAGCCGACGAAAATCACAACAGATGCCTCCCAACCTGCAATCGGGGCTGTTATTACTCAACCAGATAAACACGGACAAGAATGCCCACTGGCATATTATAGTGCGAAATTAACAACTATCCAACAAAACTAATTTTTGTAGATTTTATCCGGGGCACGGAAAAATCAGCTAGTGTTATCGCGATGGGTGAAGTTGAGTCTGAGACGTGAGTTATAACTTGTCCTCTTTTCGGAGGAGTATTATCTGAATATTAACTAGCCATATTCTGGTTTATATAGTAATTAATTTGGACGGTGCATCTATGCCTGCACCGTGATCTATGATCAAACGATTACATGAGATATTCGGGCTCAATATCTACATAATGATCCCTCATCAGTACTTCGAATTCATTTATCAAGTCCTTCAACAAGTAATTACACAAATAACACGAATGGCCATCCAAAGCCATCAAATAGATCAAATGTTAATCCTTAAAGAAATGAACTCAGTAATTCATTTTGCTTCTTCCTTAATTTCTAAGGAATATTCCAAGCTGTTACTATATGTCTGTAATTAAATTCTTATCCTGTTCCACGACACCTATAGATTTGGTCCACCTATGCTATATAGAAATGCGAGGCCTCCACACCGATGAGATAATTGAAAATTGCGTTTTCTTTAGCCTTTGAAAGTTCAATAACCCTCTGCTCAAAAACGCGTGAGTTCTTAACTTTATGAGAACACTCTTAAGAACTAACCAATATGTAGACTCTCGTTCCTGAGTCTGATCACGTGAGCTAAAACTCTCGAATAAGACGACACGGGACGAGGTCCCACACACTATATAAATTAGAGTGAAAACTTTTCACAGTAGCCTAGATTCCAATAACAAAGGATCATCGATCAATTGTCATTCAAGTTCTATTTAGTTTAAAGTATTAACCCTCATTTTAATATTGTAAACACTGAACTTGGAGCAATTATCTACAAATACCAGTCACGTGATATTACCTTAGTATGTGCTGTTGTTAAAATGGGAATGAATAGCAGTCCATAAAGATAGAGCTACGATCAACAACACTGTAGGTTTTGAATCGAGATCGCAGGCGACATCATGAGCAATGATCCGTTTGCAAACCTGTTGAGCACGCTGAAAAATGATGGTAAAGAGTCGCAGCCCGCAAAGCAGCAAAATCAGGCAAGTCTGCCGAGAAGTCCGGACGGCGGTATAAGCAGCACTAAATTGCAGGCTGGTGGTTCCGTGAAAAATTCGGGATCTATACCTGGTACACATCTTTCTGAATTAGTGGTGGATTCAACGAATCACGATGATTTTGAGGAACTATTTGGACATAAAGATCAAGCCAAGTCTACCCCCAATCTGATAAACGATGACCTTGACACTGCATTCGATGTGTTCAATACCGCCAATGTTAGCACTTCGAATTTGGTCTCAGACGATTTGGTGAAAGAAGATGAAGAGGTTGTGGACGAGGTAAAGGATATGGAAGTTGCAAAGCTAATGTCTCTGGGTCTAACAATAGAGAAGGCGATAGAAAGTTACGATAACGGCATCCTATATGAAAACTTTCAAGAGAAGATGGCAGGACAGTCTAGAAGACCAAAGCCGACGATGAATAGACAGAGGAATGAGCTGGACCGCTATGCAACTGTGGATCACAACTCGGAATCAAACTTCAAACCCCGAAACAGAGATCTCAGATCAGAGTTTGGTAATGACCAGTCAAGATTAGGCGAAAGTAGGAGATTGAGGGGTCATTATGATAACCATGAATGGAGGCAAGATCAAGGAAGTTTTGGGTTTAGGTCTGAGCCCACTCTATTTTCCATGGCATCAGATCTTCTCAACAAAGGGAAACAGCTTGTGGATCAATTCACCTCTTTTCCAGAGGAAGAATCACGGAGACTAGACTCGCAGTACAATAGAATTGACAGTAAAAACTCAGAAACAATTGTTAGTTATGAAAATCTACGAAACAATGGAAATGGAGGGTTTGAAGATGATGATAACCCGTTCAAAAACTCGGATTCAAATTTAATATCAGGTTCAGGCTCAGGCTCAGGCTCAGGCTCGGTGATATCATCAGTAAGTCGTTCTTTAACAAGGACCGAAGAACAAGGACAGAAGCAACAATCTTTCGTCTTGGGAGAAGACTTGCTGGGAGAGTTCAGCGAGAAAGTTGACATATCTAAAACAAATAAGTCTACAGACTCGGCCCAGTTGCTCGATTTTGAAGGAAACACAAATGAAGTGACAGATGTGGAACCATTATCAACTCTGCCAATCTCTGAAATTGAACTATCCGGCTACAATGAGTATAAGAACCGTGCCACAGAACATTTTAGAAAGGGAGACTATGTTACATCATTACAAGAGTATGAAAAGTCTTTGAATACTTTACCAGCCAGTCATCCCCTGAGAATAATTGCATATTCTAACATTGTAGTGTCGAGCTTGAAAATCGGAGAGTACAAAAAAATTGTCTCGGATTCGACAACTGCCCTTGAGATGTTTCCATCGAATTCGAGACAATGGCAGTGCGTAATTCAAGCAAGCGACCCCAAAAAGACATACAAAGAAATATGGCCTAAGATTATGCTCAGAAGAGCAGAAGCTTTTGAACATATGGAAAATTATAAAGAAGCATTGGATATTTACCAGACTCTACTTGAAAAAAATGTCATAAATGATCAAATTTTGGCAGGAAAAAGACGTTCTCAGAAAGTACTAAATCCAGAAACTCAAACAAAGCAACCAAACCCTGAAAAATCTGCGCCAGCAACATCCAAGCCAGCAGAAAAATCTTCAACTGGAAATACTAACCAGCAGACTCGTACTAACCGTTCGACGGATACAAAGAAAGTTTATGAAAGTGTTGAGAGAGTAAAACTTGACAATCAGAAAAAAGCTGAAATGGAAGAAAAGAAAGTAGCGTTGTATGATACGGTACAGACTAAAATTTTGGAATGGCAGTCTGGGAAGAAGGATGATATACGTCACCTTCTATCCAATTTGTCTTCTGTACTGACATGGTGTGCTTGGAAACCAGTTTCCACCGCTGAACTAGTTCTGCCCAAGAAGGTCAAGATTTATTACATGAAAGCTGTAGCCAAAACACATCCTGATAAAGTTCCAGAGAGTTTGGAATTGGAGCATAAAATGCTCGCCGAGAATATTTTTAGCACACTAAGCACAGCATGGGAAAAATTCAAAGCAGAAAATAAACTTAATTAATAAACTGGCCTTGATATCCTAAACGTTGTAATATTTTGTAACATACATAAATATTTCTTATTTACCTATATTGCAGAATCTCCGTATTTTTTTACATACAGGCCCAGTGCCTTAATTGGAAACAAGAATCTATAACTTGGATATTCAATGGCACATGAATGGTTAAAGACCCCTTCAACACTTTCAAATTTCCATTCTCCAGAAGGTTGTTGACGACTTTTCAATAATTGGACACCTCTGTCAATCACTTCTTTTTCCGGATAATCAGCCAATAGCAATCCAATGAGGACCCAAGCTGTTTGCACAACTAAGGATATTTCACTGTCGACGTAGCTGTGTAATTCGCTGGACTTCATGGATTCACCCCAACCACCGTCTTCCATTTGCCTCTCGACAAGAAAATCACATCCTTTGCGAGCATACTGAGAATTGGAATAGTTCTCCCCAACAGAATGCAACGCCTCCAAAGCAAACATTCCGGCGTATGTAAAACAAATACCCCAGGAACCATACCAAGAGCCATCTTCTTGCTGAGCATTTTTGATGTATTCAACTGCTAGTCTAATTCTATCTTTTATTTCAACTGTCCTATAGTCATAATGCTTGTTGAAATATGTCAAACCCAAAACAGAAGAGTCCGTGCACTCGACATAAGGATATTCTACCATGATATTTCCAAAAACTTCTGCTGGATTTAATTTTTCCATGGATAGTGGTGCCTTGATCATTTCATAAGTTGCAAATGACCCATATTCAAATGAGCCAAGATTTTGTAGATTCATCAGAACATCTATTCCTTTATATAATTTTTCGTCTGTGATGTCGTTGTGGATATCCTTGAAGTTATCAGAGTTGCGCACCATAATAATGGCCTTGATAGCCTCCGCCGTACAATCTGAAACCGTGTAACCCTGCGTTTTTGTTGAAAATCCCCATGCACCAACTCTTTTGTCTCTGAAGCTGCCAGAAACACACTCAGTATCGAACTGAGACCTGCATAAAAATTTATAAGCGGCAATTATTGTATCGCGGTACTCTGGTCTATCCGCTAGCCCAGCCATAAAGAAATATTGTATGGCAAAGGCACAATCCCAAGTCTGTACACCGTTAGTTCCCATTACCGTCATCCCCTGTGGCCCATGAAATAAAGCATCTTTAAACCGATACTGGAAACGTTGGAATTGTTTGGAATCAACGCCCTCTTCCAAAAGGGTAACCAATGCGCAGAACGCTTGGTTCACAGGAGCTATACACAAGTAATCAGTGTTCTCAATCTCTTTTTTAATCAGATCATAGACGGTTTTCTTTGACTTGTTGTATATCCAAGAAGGTCTTAAAAACTTTTCATAAAGAACGATCGCGTCATTAGCGTAGTTCAGTAGCGTTGAATGTGGATAGTAGAGATCAACACCACACACAGTATTTCTATGTCTTGAAAAATCAATGCTATCGTAGGGTTTGGTGTATATTTCTTCTCTCAATTCTTCTAAAAGTGGAGTCAAAGGACACGAGTAGTGTACCAAAGACAGATAACTGATCGGCAAATAAACACCTCTAGTATGGACCCACCATCTACCAGGATGAATAGGCAACGAATATGGCAACAACCATGTTTCTGGAGGAGCAGGGTTCACACCTTCCCATTTGTACAGATTTAAGACCGAAAGCCAAATTTTCCCCCAATGTGGTGCACCAATGGCGCCACCAAGTGTCCATAGAGTATCTCTAGCTTTCACACAAACAGGATGGTCCTTTGGTAGACCCAAAAGACGTAGGTTGACGTAATTGAGCACAGTTCCAAAGGCGGTCGATTTGTCCACCGAGTGTAGACCCCACCCTCCATCTACAGGGTGAGCCGTGTTGACGATATATCTTATCAATTCCAATCTCTCGTGCTCAGGAATCTCAACACCAGCAATATAATTCACAGCAACATATCCTATTGTCATGAACATTGGCCCCTTATACTGGCATGGAAAGATACCTGACTCAGGATCCTGCAGCAGCTTAAAAAAGGATGCTCCGTTTTTGCAAGCATCCCACGCTGTGAACCCAATATTGGCGCTGCTCCTTTCGGGTTCAGGTGTTGGAAAGTCGTCTATTTGTAAGAGCCATTGGGCATACGTTGATTGTGGATCCTTCTTTGCTTCGCCCTCCTTGATGTATTCCCAACTTTCACGACCGAGCTCATCACTGCGAAATCTCCAAAGACGTGGATCTGTTTTTGGTAAACCAAGCTTTTCCGAATAAAACTCAACCATGTTTGTACCAAACGTTCTGATCAATTCAATGATAGACTTTAGAGCTTTAGACTGATGTTTAAGCCTGAGTTATCTCCTTTCTACTTCCTTATATTTTACATGCCTGTTCCCTAGTAAGGTATTTTTATACGCAAGAAGAATATATTAATATTCTTTATACGAGAACAGTAGTAATGCTAAACAGAGGTTTCAGATAAAGCCGCTAAACGCTGTACCAAGGTATTCCCCTTAGTTACAGGGTTTTAAAAGTAGCGACAATTTGCTCAAAATGCCTTTGATAAAACCGAAATGGGTAGGTTGGGTGTATCCTACGGAACTGCTAGTTGGCACCCTGCTGGCAGCGATATTGAGTGAAGACGCTTTAGAGAGACAAAGAAAGTCTTATTATCTCTTAAGGTCGGATAACATCGTCAATTTGATATTTGCATATAAGGGAAACCTCATTTGGGACCTTCTGTTTGCGCTGGTCGCTGCATTTTGGATTTACACCTCGGCATATAATGACTTGTTGCCAATCGATGTGCGCGCGAGATCTCGAAAATCGAACCTTCAAAGGACTATAAAGCAATATATTTGCAAATATCTACTAAAACTGGGGATACTTATGGTGGTATTCAAATTCATTGACTTTGTTTTTGTAAAGACTGGAGGTAGCTGTCTGAATCACGATACCACCTCAGCCGAGACCTGCCGCAAGCTAGGTGGTAAATGGGAAGGTGGTTTTGACATCAGTGGCCATTTCTGCTTTCTGGTCAATATCAGTATGATCTTGTGGTTTGAGCTAGCTATGATTCAAGATTACTTACGGCAGGACATTTTGAGTGATTGGTTTTCCAGGGTCACCATCGCTGGCATTCAACTTATTGTGACAGTATTGGTTATCTGGGCCTCCATACTGTTCATAACATCGGTGTATTATCACACACTCGGCGAGAAAATTCTGGGCTGTATCATGGGTTACATCTGTCCCATCATAATGTACAGTTTGATTCCTAGAACCAAAATAAATACTTTGTTGTACAATTGATCTTTGCATTCTTTGCCATTTGGGAACATGTTCTATAATGGAACTAATTCCTTTATCGTTATTATTTCTTAATAATGTAATTATAAGTAATATTTTTGCCTATACGATACATTTCATGTCATATCTGAATCGTGTGGTAATGTATTATCTCAACGGCTGCCTCGTTAGTCTGACTAAATACCGTATAGATAGCCATCAGGGATTAATAACTTAGGAGTTCACATATAGATTTTAGTTTGGTGTCTAACTCTTCTATTCCGCCGATCAAAGAAACTTCCCAATCCAATTTACGTGATAAATCCGGATACCCATTTGTAACATTGCAGGAAACTATTCGATCATGCTGGAACACTAACTGGATTGCCAAACCTCCTGTTAGTTTTAAAAAGACAGTTGATGAGTTTAAATCCAGTTCCAATTCAGTAATGTATTCTCTATCATTCAATTCTGAAATCTTTTCAAATCTTATTTGAATTTCAACTAGCTCTCTGAATATTTCTTTCGCAAATATATACAATCCACTGTAGTCTGTGTCTCCATTCTTTGCCGAGTTCTTAAAAATCTTCTCTACATTAATAAAGTTTGGGATAGTGTGTTTAAAAATAGACCAAAAGTCGTTCTTTTGCTTCTTTTTCAAAATGATGTAGTTCGATGCCTCAAAGCTTTCTGTTTTCTTGTTGAACAGATCAAATCGTATTCCTATTATCTTGTCAAGCGCCTTGACAGCCGAAGACCCTTCATTGATGATATCCGAAGGATCAACTAACGGAAAAAAGGTAATTCCAAACAGTCTGTATATGTTTTCAAGATAAACTTTTTCTTGCAGAACATTTTTATTCTGATTTGTGTGAAAGTGCTGTCGCCTTTTAGATGGTGACGTCAGGATCGATGAATCTAATAACCTGCCAATGGAGGGATCAAAAGTTCGATGTTGAATTAACTCATTTGTTGTATCAATTTCGCCTCCCAGTTCAGGATTTCCTTTTCGATGTCCATCCCATTCTCGTAGTTCATCGTCTTCGGTGTATGTATTACCTGTTGGACTATCCTCGTCCTTCTGAAAGTTGCCACCAATTATTGCGTTATATAGCTGAGGATTATTCTCAAATACCTCTAGATATTCTTTTACTACCGGAAGTTCATTGACCGATATTTTTTCTTTGTTGGCAATCTGTTCTTTCAGTTTAGTCTTTCTACTAGTTAGATATACCACTATGGCAAAGTTAGTAATTGATCAAAGCTCCTACCAATATTGCGTAACCCAAATTTGATAACATACATTCATCTTTCAAAGCACTGATATCCTGCTCAAGATCTTCTAGCTCCGACATCTGTCATGGCTAACCGCTTCTCTTGTTTACTGTTTGAAATCTATATATTTTCACGATGTAGGGATGCATATATATTAATTCGAGCATGGGGCGGCGTGTTGTAAATGCGATAGAGTCATGCGCACAAGTAGACGGCGATTTGGAAATCTATATTGCATAACTCTCATTGCTATTCCGTGAAATGATCTATGGCAATGCTTGAAATGATATCTACTTTTTTGATTTCCACAATGTTGGGAGCACCTTGACTTAACGATGCTATCATGTTTGCGACTTTCTCAGCAGGGACACTGTACCCCAATAGGGAAGGGCCTAATCTTCTATATGTAGCTTTGGCTATGGCTTCAGACAAGACTGTCTTCAAGCCAATTTGCTTAGTGTCGTTGAACATCGCAATTGTTGCTTTCAGAAGATTCCTTGTGTAAGAAATTGGCCGCCTAAAAAAATTCTTTGGATGATCAAGCAGGCTATGGTATTCTTTATTGATATGGTTACCAATTAGAGGACCAGGACGAAGAATCATCAGTTCAGTATTTGGCATTGTACAGCTTTGGAGAGCATTTTCCAACAGTGCTTTTGTAGCAAAGTACGGGAATACACCGCTAATAACTCGGTTATTGAAGGAAGTCACCACTATTACCTGGTTCCTTCTCTTGCTAAGCCTCGTGTATTCCTTAACTATGTTGTACACAAGGAAAAAATCCACAAATTCTCGGCTTGTAATATTATTTTCGGTTTTTTTGGAAGTTGATCCTAACGTGGATATGAGAACTTTTATATCTTTCATTAATGGAAAGGCATTGTTGGGTTTATAATCGTTGGAAAATATCTCCCCCAATAGTAAATGCCACTTTGTAGAATCAGGAATTATTATTTGGCATATATTTACCGTGTATTCAAGGGGTGGTCTGTTAGTGTCTTGTCTGTAAAGACTTAAAATACAACGATTTCCATGAACTGTAACTAAAGGATTGATATCATGTGTTTGAGCGACTAATTTATTAATCTCAATAGTTTTTACGTGGGTTTTTGAAAGACTTCTTTTCATTTTTAACTCTCCATTCTGCTCTGGCCTATTGCCAGTGTAGATCAAAGATTCCGTAGAAATTATCTTTTGTAGATCTAACACTCGCCTTGAGATACAGTAAATATTGTACGTCTTCACATAGTGATTTTTGCTATAATAAAACTCGAAATCACAGAATCTCTTTAATGTTAAAGAACCTACCAGACCCGTAGATCCAAATAATAATATGTTTGACATGATCTACCTTCTGAATTATATGCGGACATTCTATGATATTCAGAAGAGCTAACTTTCTAAACACTACTCCTTTATATTCACATTTTGATAGCACTGACACAAACTCTGGCTGTCCTTTGTCGGCGCCTAGTATTTTTTCTGGTGAGTGAATTGTTTTTTATTATGTGGCAATATTCAGTGGTTATTGCATATGAATTCAATATATGCACAAAAGCATTCTTGAGATCTGCCGAAATGCAGGTACTCTTAAAAACAAGAGAAATTACATAAAAGATAGATTTCTATAACCAATATGAACCTGGCAAGGTTTCCGATTTTTTATTTTAAAAATGCATCTACGTTAGTAGTGAAGAGGCTTTCCTCCCATAGCTCCAAGGCGTCTGCAACGACCACACTCGATACGTTGCGCAAGAAGCATAAAGAGGGAAAATTACTTACTATGTGCACAGCTTATGACTACATTACGGCATCTTGGGTTAATGGATCAAATTGTGACATGACGCTAGTCGGCGATTCATTAGCTATGACTTCGTTAGGTTACAATTCCACCACAGATCTCCCCTTCGAAGAATTTCAGTATCATGTAAAATCAGTCTGTCGAGCAAAGGGATCTTCTCTGGTGGTAGTAGATATGCCATTCGGAACTTATGAACAAGGAACAGAATATGCTATCTCGAATGCAATCAAATTGATGAAAACAAGCAGTAGAGTTACGTCGCTTAAAATTGAGTCAGGGTTGCATTCAGAAGACAAATACACCATCAACTTGATCAAGGAGCTTTGCTCGCGGGGAATTCCAGTCATGGGACACATTGGTTTGACACCGCAGAGAGCCCATTCTCTAGGAGGTTTCAAAGTGCAAGCAAATAAGAGTGCCGAAGACATAGAGGAATTGGTGGAAACGGCTCAAATACTGCAGAAAATGGGATGCTGGTCATTATTACTGGAGTGTGTTCCACAGAGAGTAGCTGCACATATTACATCTACAGTTTCGATACCCACAATTGGAATTGGGGCCGGTAATGGCACCAGCGGACAGGTTCTCGTTATATCAGATATTTTAGGCATGCAAGATAATGATGTTCCAAAATTTGTCAAGAAATATGACGAAATATACAGCTCCGCTACACAAGCGCTTCAAAGATATTGTGATGATATCAGGGACGGGCACTTTCCTGTCACTGGAGTGCATACTTTCAAAGTTAAGGACGACGTTTGGCACGATTTTACGAACAAAAAGGACACTCAATAAACAAACATCCAATACAGCATGGGGAACGGTCTTCCTTTTGAAACAAAAATTAATGCATATACTATTAACTACTCTAAATTGTATTTAAACAAATTCAAAACTTTTCCGTTTTGCCCAGTTCTGGACAATAGCAATGCTTTGCAATGCCCTCAAACTCCGCAATCATCTCTAACCTTTCTTTCGGTTCTCTAAAGTGCTCCCCACTGAGGACAAAAGTACCCCAATGAACTCCCAAAACATTTTTCAAATCCAAATCTTGCATGATCTTAACAACTTCTTTTGGATTAATATGTCGTGGTTGTTGATGCCATTCGGGACAGTATTGGCCACAGGGAAGAAGGCCTAGCCGACATCCTCCACCAAATCGTTGTTTGATCCTTGGAAAAAGGTCGCGTACATATCCGGTATCCCCAGCGTGGAATAGAATTGGCTTTCCGCGGTGAGATAAAATAAAGGAACACCACAGAGATTGGTTTGTATCCATCAACGATCTCCCAGACCAATGCATTGCTGGTGTACTAGATATGTAAAACACTTCATCTTTCTTTTTCAGTTGGCATGTCTCCCACCATGATAATTCTATCACATTTTTTACATGGTTTTTTTCCATGAAACTTCCCATTCCTTGTGGTACAATCCATAGCGGATGGCCATCTTTCCATTTATTCATACTTACAAAGTCAAGGTGGTCTGGATGATTATGCGAAACCAATATTATGTCCGGAGTTGGGACATCCGAAATATCACAGGGTTTTTCGGTTATTCTTTTGGGGCCTAAGGTCTCATGGACTATAAAATCCGAAAATATTGGATCAGTTAGAATCCTTAAGTCACCATAACAAACATAATTACAAGATTGGCCCAGCCATGTGTTATATATTGGAATTTCTGATTCTTCAGTATTGCTTTTATGAAAATCGACACTCTTTGAGCTTTTAACATCTAGAATATTGAACGTTAACGGGGGTGTATTGGTTTCCTTGTTGCTTTCCAGTATTTCATTTGACCACTGTGGTTTGTGAACTGGCATTAACTCCCTCATTCTTCTTTTATCACTCGGGATTCCTCCTCTATTTCTTTGAAATATCTCAATGAGTCTATTAAAGAAAAATTCATATATGGTTTGAATTCGATATTCTTTGAAAGGGTTCTCAAAGCGGCCTAAGACTTGTAAGGTCGAATATTTGATTAGTGTTCCTTTGTAAGTCTGTTTCAGAATTTCTACCTTGTTGCATTCATCTTCTCTCTTATTTATTTCATTGGAAGCTTTTACAGTGACATAAAGTGCATAACAAGAGTAAGGTACGAGAAATGTGAGAATTGCCCCGGCAATATAATGCCTTGTCGGATCAGCTTCGTCTTCTTGTGTTTTCTTCTTTGAGCCGTCACTATATGTCCTTTGCAGCGGTTTCCCGAATTGTTTGAAGCCAATTGATGTACGATTGAATTCTCGAAGAAGCCGAAACGGTCTTCTTGTATCAAGTAGTTTACCTCTGTACATTAGGGTGTGTCGGGAATAATTGAGACAGTTGCAAGTATGGGTCAAACGAAAGTATAAAGTTTCTTTAATATTGTTTGAAATTTCAAAATAAAACGCTAATTAGCGTCTAATTATTTCATGAATCGGTTAAATGATGCTGGATAGAGGGGAACTTCACCAAATATGTGTAAACTTAATTGTTGGACATCCTTTCGAACTACCATTTAATGAGTTTACCATGCTGTTCTCACGTGATATTTTTATTTGAAAACGATCTCATCTTCATATGGAGCTCATTACATCTCATCGGTCCGCACCTCGGACCATGTTTCTTCGTTAATCATTGATAGGCCGTCTGAAGAACTTATCACTGAGCATTCCATTATATTTACGGCACCGTTGAACTTTTTCTAACTTTGGTTTTCAGTTATGTCTTTTAGGAAGAGAGGTGAAGTGCTATCAAATAGCAACCCTGGAGAGCACAAGCTTCAACAGCGGACACCAGTGAGTGTCAATAGACCAACAGTACCTGTACATAATCCATTAAGACATGAAAGGAATATACGTGATTTTTCCGCTGTTCCTGTAAGAGGACAGGTCAATAATCTCAGCAATAGAATGAAGAGTCTTGAACTCGGCAACAAACAAAATATGACCAATGGTCAACCCGGTAAGCCTAAGCTTTCTCTGCTTGAGTTGGGACATCCAGCAATAAGGCCATCACCCTCTACTGCTGTACAGACTACATCCACAGGCTGCAAAGATCTAGATAAAGTTCTGGGCCATATGGGCTTGCCGTTGGGCAGTTCATTACTTGTGGAGGAGCAATCTACTACCGAATTCAATTCGATTCTTTATAAACTCTTTGCCGCACAAGGTATTGTTCATAATCGAATTAATGGAGCTAGCGACAGAAATGGGAACACGCATCTGATAGTAATTTCGCTAAACCAAATGTTTGCAAAGGAACTGCCCGGAGTATACCAAGGATCAAAAAAAGATGTCAAAAAATCAAAAATATCTGAAGAGGAATCCAAGGTTACTGTTCAAAATCTGACTGAAAAGGCTTCGACCCCTACCAGATACGACGATCTGAAAATTGCATGGAGGTATAAACTCTCTGATGAATTGCGCCAAACACCGAACAAAAATATGGAAGAACTGGAGACTGAGTATAAAAATTACAGCCATCAATTTGACATTACATCCCGGTTAGTTCCGGCACCTACGAGCTCAGAAATCACCTTTATTCAGCCACAACAGCAAACAAACTCGATTTTGTTGTCTGTTGCGAAGACCATCGAAAAGCATAGCAATAAACTCATTAGGATAATTGTACCATCATTATTGCATCCAGCTATGTATCCTCCAAGAATGTTTAGTGGGAACGGGCTGGTCCCACTATTGCATGGATTGAAAAGTTTGGTCAAAAAACATTCCGATCGGTGTGTTTTGATGGGAACGATATCCTCTGCAATGGTATCTGATTACTTACATACACAAATCGAAAATTTATTTGATGCAGTGGTAAATTTGGAACCATTCGATCAGCAGATGTCTCAATTTTTGGAATCAGTTTATAAAAGTCAGCCGAACAAAATTCAGCATGGGCTATTCCACGTAGTCAAACTTCCCATTTTTAGCGATCTCGGAGAGATGCAGGTAAGAAAATCAGAGATGGCCTTTAGAAATGGAAGAAAACGATTTGAAATCGATGAATGGGGAATTCCTGTCGACGATACAGATGATGTAAAGGATAAAATGTCAGAAATTGAAAAGTTGAAGTCACTAGGAGCTGATTATAATGAGTCTCTGAACAATACAAACTCAACAGGAGAAATTTCTGGTGCAAGCAATACAAAAATAGATCTAGATTTTTGAAGTAATAGATAAATAATATTGATAGACTTTTTTTGAATGTAAATTGTTAGAATGTTTCCTTTTTACACGTGAACTGCAATATCCGATGTCTTTTCGAAAGATATATTATTGTTTATCATGTGTATTTTACTAAGGGTTCTTCTTAATTTGAAAAGTAAATCGTCAATATTAAAAACTTCGAGGAAAATTTGTCCTTTTGCAATCATTTGCTTGTTGACGCTAATTAAAAGAATATGAAAGCACTCAGGTTTAATCAAGATGCATCCTGTTGTGTAGTCAGCCCAGAACCCAATTTGGTGAGGATATACAACTGCGACCCTTTTGGAAAATGTTTTGAGTTAGACAATGGAGATAGGGATAGAAACAGTGTCGACAATTTTAACCAAAATAATGCCAGTCCTGTAATGAATAGTTCCTCTTCAAATGGCTTTGTGATGGAGATGTTATTCTCTACCAGCTTAATAGCGATCGCTGATAGGACACCAGGCGCCCGCAATAGGAAGAAGTTAAAAATTGTGAATACCAAGAGGAAATCGACAATTTGTGAGATAGTTTTTTCGCATGACATTGTTGATGTGGTGATGAACCGCAAAAGAATGTGTATACTGTTGGAAAGTGACCAGATTTTTGTTTATGACATATCGTGCATGAAACCGTTAGAAACCATTGACCTATGGGAAGATCATTTCAAGAATAGTACCAACGATAGAGTTGGTTCAAAAGTTAAAACAAGGAAAAAGAGCAATTCTACTAGTGGAACAAAGTTCAATTCAGATTTGGGATTTGCGAAACCGATGATAGCATTGAGTAAAGATGATAGAAGCATCCTATGCTTTACAGTATATAATTCTTCCAAAAAAAATCCCGAGACGCATGTGCTGCACGATGTTGTAGTTTATGATGCTTTGAACATAGCACCGGTTAATTATTTGAATTCGGTACATAAAGGGAATGTAAGTGCTCTATCGGTCAGTTATGATGGTAAACTCGTTGCAACTGCTTCTGATAAGGGCACCATTGTTAGAGTGTTCAGTACTGGTATAGAAACTGAATTTGATCCCACAAAGCCAATGATCCATGAATTTAGAAGAGGGTCAAGGCCCTGCCAAATATATCAGCTTTGTTTTGACAGAAAAACGAATTATTTGGGGTGTTTGGGAAATACTGACACAATACACATTTTTAAGCTCAATAATAGCATATACGAATCGCCTGAAATTGACCAAGATGAGACGGAGGTATTCGGTAGTAGTAGTGGCATACAGAGTGCTGTTTTATCGTCGGAAAGAAACCAGCCAATAACTAAATTGATTTCCCGGAGGATAAAAGCTTCTATACCGAACCAAAATCTACGGAGAGATTTCGCCCATATATCTGTTAATGATTCGTACCGATATTGTATGGCTTTTCCCGATGAATATCCCAACCAGGTTTATGTTGCTGGCGAAGATGCCCAATTGCGGATATATTCATTGCCTTCATCGCCTGGTGATTGCATGCTCTCCAAAACAAGCAGTTTTGTGTGAGATATCCTCACACATTACTGCAGGAAGGTATTAATGAGGAACGTGTCTAATCTATGTAAATACATGCTTTTGTCCTTAAAATATTCTATTTACATACTGCCTATAAAAGTTTAGAACCAACTTCTATACCAAGGTTTTGGCTTCTGAGCTTGATTCAAGGTTTTTGAATCTCGTTGTTTAAGCAAAGCGTCCAGCTCTTGTTCTTTTTCATCTACAATCTTCTTTAATTTCAATTCCGTTTCATCATACTCCAAATTCCACCACATGTAGTGATAACCAAGATATACCGATGAACTCAATAACAGAAATATCCATAGTGGTCTTATAAATTTCTTGATGGGTAATTCCTGAATATTCTTCTCTTCTTTATCAAGACTTTTCAGTAAATCTAGTTCGGTTTTGATATTAAGCTCGCTTGTTCTTTGGTCGATCAGTTTTTTGATAACTTCTGGATCAATGTCGTTCAGATTATCTAGCTTTGCTAAGTCTTCTAAAGTCCTGATCTCATGGTTCTTACCACCTGAAGCATCTTTCTTAGAGGAAAATGGTCTAACTGTAACAGCACGGCTCAAATGACTGCTACTTGTTAAAATGGTTTGATAGGGTAGTTTACCGATTAGGTGACCACGAGCTGCTAACATGTCACCTCCAACCTTTTGTGATGACAGGTAAAAACCCTTGAGTAAAGTTTTGTGAATTAACGTTGCATGCTATTAACAGGTAATATATATTGGTGATATCTTGAAAATCTAAATAGCGAGTCATCTTTCAGACACTCAAAATCAAAAGCCAGAAATCTTGAATATCATCAGTCTCGGTTAAATCCATATTTCGCACGGATTTTCCATACCTCGAATCTTGCGTTTTGCTGCAAATCTCTGACTTGTCTTAGAGTGATGTTTTTGTCTGTTTCGTCAGTGTTGTCGCTCCTAATGATAGAACCGATTGACATAAAAAGACCGAAAGCAGAGGCCGAGCCGGCAATGTATTTACCAAGAGTCCTCACATAACCATCTGGTCCTGGGCCTTGTGTAAGAATAGCAAACCCGCCAAATAGGATGCCTGTGCAGATACCAACGGTGGTACCCATCATCAATCCCATTTTGAATTTGTCCCAGTTGGAGGGACCTTGTTGTGTAAATGTCTGTGGAAGAGGTGGCATAGCTATGATATTTAATTATTATTCAAACAGGCAAATTTGCTCCTAACTTGGAATAGGGATTGACTTTTGTGTGTTGAATGACGTTCTTATGGATTCCGAGTATTCCTAGAGCTAGCCAATTTTTTTTTCTTTGATTAGTCGTTTGAAAAAAACTGTACTTAACCTGGGGTAAAATATTTTAATGCAGAGAAAGTCGGACGTATAATGGAGACTATTTGCAACCCTCATTAATCCATTTCCAAATGTCCACATTCCAACGTGTTAGCAGACGATTTTTTGCCTGCAATGCAATTCGACGCAAGAGCATCCCTAACTATGACCTGCTGGAAGAACTGAAATCAAGAGGATTGGTGTCACAAATATCCCAGCCAGAAAGCTTATTCCGAAATAAGACCAAATCAGAAAAAATTAAGCTATATTGCGGTGCAGACCCCACGGCGAAGTCCCTTCATCTCGGGAACATGGTACCGTTGATGATACTTCTGAACTTTTACATAAGGGGACATGATATAGTGACCATAGTTGGCGGAGCAACAGGCCAAGTAGGAGATCCCAGTGGCAGGAAAACGGAAAGAGGTAAAATGGAAGATCAGACTAGAATTGACAATGTTTCACAAATTAACATACAACTTTCGAGATTTTTTGAAAATGCTCGAAATTACTACAAGGCAAAGACTAAAAACAATGTGCAGTTTGGAAGCGTTCAGCATAAAAACAATTATACTTGGTGGAAGGACATCAGAATGCTAGACTTCCTAGCAAATTATGGGCGGCATATTAGAATTCAAAATATGCTGTCGCGGGATTCTGTGTCGTCTCGTTTGCAGAGCCAAGAAGGACTGGGGTTTAACGAGTTTACATACCAAATTTTGCAAGCTTACGATTTTTACCACATGTACAAAAATGACAATGTCACTGTTCAAATTGGTGGAAATGATCAATGGGGTAATATCACTGCCGGAATTGACCTGATTAACAGACTTGAATCTGATTCTGTCAAGGAGAAGCCTGCATTTGCCATCACTGCTCCTCTATTGACCACCTCATCCGGTGAAAAGTTTGGAAAAAGTGCTGGCAATGCCATCTTCATAGACCCTGCGTTAAACACATCATATGATATTTATCAGTTTTTCAGCAACACAGAAGATGCTGATGCCGAAAAGTTTTTGAAAATCTTCACCCTGCTTCCGCTAGAGGAGATCGAGTTGCTCATGCAAAAACATAACGCTATGCCCCATTTGAGAAAAGCGCAAAAAGTGCTGGCAAGCGAGGTAACCGATTTGCTAC
The DNA here is from genome assembly GCA_030705145.1 of Hagleromyces aurorensis. Classification (NCBI taxonomy): domain Eukaryota; kingdom Fungi; phylum Ascomycota; class Saccharomycetes; order Saccharomycetales; family Saccharomycetaceae; genus Hagleromyces; species Hagleromyces aurorensis. The sequence continues at coordinate 96,918 of JANIWU010000029.1, read as the reverse complement.
ATGGGGTAGGCAGTGGGCAAGAAGCACAAACTCTCTCAGAAGTGTTGTTTGGAGATGGAAAAATAGTCCAGGAGGTAGGCAGTAGCCACTTGATCCAATTGTGTATGGACGCCAAGATTTTGATTAAGGCAAGCTCCTCGAGTAGTTTGGTTGAGATCATCAGTCATGTTATGTGTTGCTCGAAGGGAGAAGCAAAAAGGAAGATAAGTTCTGGGGGCGTTTACGTTCACTCTGATAAAATTAAAGTCCAAGATGACATAAACGACCTAAGTCCATATCTTCTTGACAAAAATCTGTTGTTACTAAGGATTGGGAAGCAAAAATCTTTTGTCATTCAAATGCACTAAAGATATTTTTCGAACTTGGTCGTGCCAGTGGATGCACCTGTAGCTTACTATTGAGCTTATATAGAAGGATGCTTTTATAAATCATGTAAATAGATCATCGGACAGTTTGAAACATCTGGGTACCGCACCATGATATAACCACCCAAAGCCATACTGTCACTGGAAATAGTAATAACCAAAACCAGTAGTATAGAAGTGTAGGATTGTTGTGGACATAGTATAGCGTTAAAAGAAACAAGCTCATGGACAAGTACACAATTGCGAGAACCAGTAATCCCACTGACCTTCGTCTCATTTCAACTTATCAATTTCTTAGTTGCTGGGCATGCTGAGAGCATGAACTTCTTGTTTTCGGTATTCAAGCGATCCTTACTTTTACATGTCTACAGTCCAGGTTTATGCCTTTTCAATATATTTTCAAATTAATATCCAGAGCCATATAGTGAATTACTTTGAAAATCATACACAGCGAACAAGATCTGAAGAACAAAAAGACAAGCTGTGTTCATGTCATCTTCTCACTCTTTACTACTAATAAACATAAAAAAGGTAGTCAATTCTCAAATTTGGTTTGAAACCCCTTCACAAAAGAATGAACAGTTGCATATGGCTTATCTACATGTGCATATACAAAACTTTTATAAAAACTTCAAGAATTTAGATAATAAGTTTCTCTATCAACTAAGGACATATCAGAATGATGTTAAAATATGATACGATCATCCTATTAATCCACCAACTCTTCGTATTTGTCAAAGAATTTGCTGATTTGTTTAGTTGCCCATGGTTCATTATTGGTGTCCAAGTAAGCTAAATGTCCACCTAGATCTGTTTCGCAGAATAACACATTTGGGTTTGTTGGGGCCAATTTGTAAGGGAGGGCGTCAGGACCGATGACAGGGTCATCTCTAGAATTGATCACAAGGGTAGGAATCTTGATGTCGGGGATTCTGTTGATGGAGCCAGCTGCGGCATAGTACTCGTAAGCAGTCTTGAATCCGAGGCATGGTGCTGTGTAGCTGTTGTCAAACTCCACAGTCGACTGGAAGTTTTTAGCTTTGGCCAAGTTGGAACGTGTGAATGTGTAGTAGCATGGGTTCTCGACTGTTGGCTCGTGATCTGGTGTGGTGCCCTCTGGAACCTCGAGCTCGCCCATGTTGACCTCAACCATTCTAGTCAAAAACTGGGCAATGCCTTTTGAAAACAATTTTTGGGACCAGAAGTCATTTTCCATTTTTTTAGATGATTGTACCATATCCCATGGGTTACAGAGAGTTGCAGCAGCCGCTAGTTTTGAGTCCTCGCCCTTGAAGCCTAGGTAGTTGGCTAGAACAGTTGCGCCAAAAGAAAACCCAATAGCATATATCTTTCTATTAGGGTGTCTCTGTTTTTCCCTGTTTAAAAATTCCTCTACATCTCCAGTGTGCAGTGCGGTAAACAATTTACGATTCGTGATCTTCGATCTGGCACATCCACGAGAGTTTAGAACGACAACTTGGAACTTACCATTGCTTGTTTTACTCAAGCTTTCTGTCAATGATCTGATAATCGGTTCGTGTGAACCGCCAGCTAAGCCGTGTAACACAACCACCAATGGTCTCTCATCAGTATGGACGTTGACACGTTCCTCCTCTGTCAAATACCTAGTACGTGGCTGCAACCTGGGCCAGTTCTCAGGATGGGTCTTCTTCTCATCCTCGTTGAAACTTTCTTTGTCAAATTTACCTGTCTTCGTATTGAGATGATATTTTTGTTCCCATTCGTTGATGACCCAATCGGCAGTTGAGACACCTCCATCTTCATATTTCATGATTTCCCTTCCATAGAATATGAGGAAACTCTTGGAGTAATCTGCAGTACTCAAGTACATTGTTTGCAAGATCCCAGTAAACAGCATGGGATTCAACTTAAACTTTGATCCATCCTTCAATTCGGGTACATTCTGAGATACGAATGTCTCGAAATTTGTCTTGTCTTGCTTGTCCTTCAACTTCAGCTGGACAGTCCCGTCCTTGCCTACAACATGTTTAACTGTGCCGTTATAGCCCCAATGTAACGGATTCAAAAGCGGTAACCCTTGTGGAATCATTTTATCAGTGTTAGTTTTGATCACTATTGATCTTTCAAAATTGCTCGATTGCTGCAGCAAGATGGTTTTATATAATAATTAATTTTTATTTACATGCTTCCTTTATAGAGCTTTTCGAAGTGAATTTATAACGCGCATAATACACTCGGGTATAATAAAGGGTTACCGAAATTTAAAAGTTCATGCGAACAAAATTAATATAATATAATACAAAATAGTAAAGAGGATAAGAATTATATCAACGAAAATATTGTATACATAAATATACTTTTATTATTTACAGCGTTTCTCATTAGCATTTTTAAACATTGGCAAGGAATTGTTCTCTGTTAGTCAACGTCCAGATTTATTCTTTCCACTCTGGTCTTTTGAGAGACAGCTCTTTTACGTAATTGATCAAAGAATTTGACTGACAGTTCGTTATTCAACCTTTTAGTTTCAATACCTTTTTTAGCTACTTGTTTCTTGTCCAGAACAAGTTCGCAAGCCCTTACTATCTCCCGTGTTGGGATCCTGAGCACATCTCTTACTTCCCTTGCAATCCTCTCTGCATTGGCGTGTCCATATTCTATGGACGTTAGCTTGGCTTGATATTTGACAGCAAGATTCGTAACCAACGCTCTTGGTAGGTCGTGTAAAATATACGTTACTCCCAAAATGGTGCCCAGGATTAAAACAGAGCCTGATATGTTTTTTATTGTCTGCCATGAGAAGAATTGCATACCTTGAATAACAGCATTGCGTATCAACGTAGCACTACCAAATGAATAAAGGGCAATTGTTGGTAATTTTGACGTTATTATTAGAGACGGGTTGAAAATGTACTTCCCATAATGACCACTCATATTTCTTAGAGATAAACTGGTTTCAGAATCGAGATTAGGTTGTTTTCCTTCCTTTATCAAGACATCGCCCGCAGCGTCAAAATATCCAAGACTGAGATAGTTGAACAGCCCCTCCCACGATGGTGAATAAAGATCACGTACAGAAAGTGGAATAACGAGCTTCTTGATAGCAAAATGTTTCTTCTTGGTGAACATTAGATCACTCTTGAACATACGATTAGACATAAAATCTTCTCCTAGAGTATCCTTCCCCAAAGCGTTGATTTTTTTGACAGCATTTTCAGCTTCGCCTTTCGCAAACATCTCACTTGCATCCACAGATTTTTTGATCAAATCCTTTAGGAACTGCTCAGTATAGAATATAAACTCATGAATTTTTAATAAACTTTCATATTTTGGAAACTCATTAAGTGGAACATTAAGGCAGTTTTGTATAGTATTCTTTGTGAAGTCATATACTGAGGAAATAGTATCTTCCATAACCTTATCGGCATTAGAAGTCAAATCTTCGCATCGTCCCTTAACTTCATCTATCTCTGGTTTCAGTTTTTGCAACAACTCCAGTAAGGTATCATCTTCCTTCTTGTAAATTGATAAGTTCGAATCAGATATCACTTCGATATCAACAAGTAACTTACTTAAATAGGTTTTGGCAGGTAATAACTTTGATTGTGACCTCTTCTTCAATACAAAATTTCTCAATGAGTTCTCCAGATTATCAAAGTCGGGATCTATATCTTCATCGCTGGGTTCGTCACCACCATCGCTAGGCTCACCATTATCACCAGGATCGTCATCGTCTCCGTTTCCAGATATGAAATGGACAAATTCTGAAGCTCTCTTGTGTGTCTCCGGTGATAAGTCTTTAATTTGTTGTAAAATGAGTTTCTTACAACGATCTTTGTTTTTGATCCTGTCAAATTTCTTTACAACAAAAAACATTAGCTTCTTTTCTCGAGAAGCAAGAGTAATGAACTCCTTTGCTGACAGTGTTAATTGGTTCTCAGCATTCACAACAAACACCACTAAATCAATCTCTTCCTGACGGGTCATGACCTCAGCTGTCTGTACAGAATCTTTATTCAACCCTGGTGAATCAATCAAGGAAATATCAACTATTCCATTTCTTAATAAACTGTGTTCTGGGGGTCTTTTGTCATCCTTGATATATATTTTTAACAGCACATATTTATCACTATCCTCAACTAGATCAGAAAGGTCTTTAAGCGGATGTACTTCATAAGTTGATCTGTCCCGAATGTTATATTGTAAAATAGCATCTTTAACGTTTTGTGCATTCTTAGTCGTAATGGCATGTACTTCTTCAAGGTTTTCATTCTCTCTTGCTTCTAACACCTCGGAGAAGACATTAGTGCATGGTAGTTGGTCCTCTGGTAATATTTTCCTTCTCAATAAATTGTTGCAAAAGTTAGACTTCCCTGTATTAATGTCACCAGTAATGAAGACTTTTGATGAAACATCGTCTACCCGTTTTTGAAGAGATGACAGATGGTTGAGAGCAACTTTGATTTGTGAATCAAAAAGCTTTGCTAGGGCTTCTTTATCTAAATTTAGTTTGTTTTCCGTGTTGTAATGACCATCAAGTTTGAGTTGCAATTTGAGCACACGTAAATCTTCTGTGATTTTATTGCCATCGATCTGAGGGAGATATATCGGTCTTGAATTGTTTTCGGTTGATATTTCCTCTAGGAGCTGCTGTGTTTGTAAAATCGCCCGATCCAAAGATACTCGATTATTGTTATAGTTCCACTGACTTAGTTGAGAGGAAACAAGCTTGTCATTTGATACCGAGGTTGGATTAACCTTTCCAGAATGAAGGTTAAGGGTGTGTACATTTCCATTGCTCAGTGTTGTGGCCCCATCAAAGTCTTCATATAAAGCATTTTCCTCATCATCCTCTACAATAAATGAACCTTGAGATCTAGAATAATTAACTCTAGAGGGGGCAACTGTGCTGTCTTCATCGGCTAAGTTGTTTCTATTATTCTCCTTATCCTTATTACTCTCCTGTTCATTGTGTGAATCTTTCTGAGCCATAACTTGGAACAAATTTTTTCGAAGTCTTTCTTAGATTGAATATCAATATTTCTTCTCCAAAATTCAGATGTATATTTGTATCACCTCTTCTTGGTTTTTTGTTCTATGTTCCTCCATCTTTTTGATGTTATATTACTATGAATATAATGATCATGAGATGTATAGATTTTAATATGACGATCTTGATATATTATAACATACGAAGACCGAGAAGAGGAAAAGTGAAAACCATCCTCTTCGGATATATATTAACTGCAAATATTTGTTTCAACTAAATATAAGTCAAAATTATTTATTTCAATTTCTGATTATAATTCATCGTCTTTAATTTCTTCAATTTTTGGTCTTTTTTCATCTGTTTCCGATTTCACTGTAGCCTCCTTCTTAGTGCTAACACTCTTTGTCTTCTTGTCCGACTTTCTCTTTCTTCTCTTCATCTTTTTTATGTAGCTATAGCTCTCCTTTTCTCCAAAACCATACAATGGTTTAAAACTGTCAAAGAAACCACAATCCTCGTATAAGTTTGGGAAGAGCCAGAAACCTCCTTCCTTTTGAAAGAAAAAGAGAGATAGAACGTAAATTATTAATCTCAGAATTGACATGGCAAAAAAAACTGCTAGAACTGCTAGAGCTCCAAGTGATAGGTAATAACTTCCGCGCCTCATTGAAGCAGGCCATAGTGGGTAACATACTAACACCAAAATGCCAACAATAACACCTACCACTATTAAATAATCTTTCAGAGACTTAGGATTGTAATTCCAAACATAATATTCGTCAGGAGTAAGGGAAGCCTTATTAGATAAAATCAAATTTGGGTGGTCTTTGTTTGGCTTCAAGCCGTGCTCCTTGCATTCGTTGCTGTGCAATTTTATGCATGGAACGACTAACTGTGACTTAATCAAACAAATGAAGATATCCCTAGCTCTGCCCTCTTGTGTTTCCTTTTCACCGCCACCAATTGGTGGGTAAAGGTCAGGCTGAAGCTCAGATTTCTTCTTATACTGCTGAGATTCTAAAGCTCTTACAAATCTCTTATAGCGAAAAAATTCAACTTGCTTTGATTGAAACAGTCCACTTCTTTGTTTTAGCTCTGCATTATGACGCAGAAGTGTAGCAATTGCCAACGCGCTCTGTGGATTTTCACTCGACATGTTTTTAAAATATTTACAAATGCTCCTGGAATTATTCTTATATCAATTGAAGCTAATAGTAAGCCTTTATTTCCCTCACAATGTATGGCACAGATTTTATATGCCAGATATAATGGACCAATCTGTCTACTCGCTACCCTATTATCCCAAATATTTATTTGTATATCACGAACTTGGTCCTTTGATAATTCAACATAATACAAAACTAGGTTAACTGTTCATAATTTCGTATAATATGACTTTGGTGATTTTGAAAAATTTTCAAATATTATGGTTCAGCTGCTCATCGCACAAAGCAGCTCATCTCATCTCATATCGTGCTGAAATTGATATTCTTCAAATAAGAATACACAGCGGGGAGAGTCGTTCTAAACTGTATTGAAACGCTTAAGAACACTTTTAAAAGGCACTGATCAACTATGCAGTTAAGCTGGAAGGATATCCCAACCATCTCGGGGTCAAATGACCTTTTAGATATTGTTCTTAACAGAACCCAGCGTAAGACCCCAACAGTCATCAGACCGGGCTTCAAAATTACAAGAATCAGAGCATTTTACATGCGTAAGGTTAAGTTTACTGGAGAGGGGTTTGTTGAGAAATTTGATGAAATTCTAAAAGGATTTCCAAACATCAACGATGTTCATCCTTTCCACAGGGATTTAATGGACACTTTATATGAGAAGAATCATTATAAGATATCGTTGGCTGCAGTTTCTCGTGCTAAATCGTTGGTAGAGCAGGTTGCTAGAGATTACCTAAGATTATTGAAGTTTGGACAGTCCTTATTTCAGTGTAAGCAATTGAAAAGGGCCGCTCTTGGTAGAATGGCCACTATAGTCAAGAAGCTAAAGGATCCACTATCATACCTGGAACAAGTTCGTCAACATTTGGGTAGATTGCCATCGATTGATCCAAACACAAGAACTTTACTGATCTGTGGTTATCCAAATGTTGGTAAGTCATCGTTTTTGAGATGTATTACGAAGGCCGATGTCGAGGTTCAGCCATATGCTTTCACTACAAAGTCTCTGTACGTTGGTCATTTCGATTACAAATATCTAAGATTCCAAGCAATAGATACCCCTGGTATCTTGGATAGACCAACTGAAGAGATGAACAACATTGAAATGCAATCCATCTATGCTATTGCGCATTTACGTTCATGTGTATTGTACTTCATGGATCTTTCGGAGCAGTGTGGTTTCTCTGTGGAAGCTCAAGTTAAGTTGTTTCACTCGATTAAGCCACTTTTTGCCAACAAATCTGTGATGGTTGTTATCAACAAAACTGATATAATTAGACCTGAAGATTTGGATGAAGAACGTGCACAGCTACTGAAGTCTGTCGAAGAGGTTTCAGGTGTGGAGATTATGACTTCCTCTTGTCATCTCGAGGAAAATGTCATGGAAGTCAGAAATAAGGCTTGTGAGAAATTGTTGGCCTCAAGAATCGAAAATAAATTGAAGTCGCAAGCAAGAGTGAACAACGTTCTTCAAAAGATCCATGTTGCACAACCTCAAGCTAGAGACGATGTTCAGAGAACACCTTTCATCCCAGACACATTCAAGAATTTGAAGAAATACGATCCTGAGGATCCTGAGAGAAGGAAGTTGGCCAGAGAAATTGAGGAAGAAAATGGTGGTGCTGGTGTTTTCAACATTAACTTGAAGGACAAGTATTTGCTTGATGATGATGAGTGGAAGAATGATGTCATGCCTGAGATCTTGGACGGTAGAAATGTCTACGATTTTTTGGATCCAGAGATTTCTGCCAAGTTGCAAGCCCTTGAGGAAGAGGAAGAGAGGCTGGAAGAAGAAGGTTTCTACAACTCTGATGAGGATGACGAGCTTGCCTTTGGCTTTGAGGTTGAAGAAGTCCAAGACATAAAGGAAAAGGCAGCATGGATCAGAGACAGGCAGAAGCGCATGATTGAGGAAGCCAGGAATAGAAAGTCGTTAAAGAACAAGGCTATAATGCCTCGTTCCAAGCAAATCAAGTCTTTCAGTGCTATGGAGAAGCACATGGAGTCCCTTGGTCACGACATGGCGTCGCTACAAGATAAACAAAGAATGGCTGCTCTTAGAAACAGGCATACCAAGACTGGTTCTGACATTCTGATGGAGTCTGCAGCTGATTCCTTCTCTTCCCGCTCCACCAACGGTGGTAAGCTGAGACAAACCGACAGACTGTTGGATGGTGTGGATGACGGCTCTTCGAGAAGCAAGGCGGACAGGATGCAGAAAATGCAAAGAAGACAAAGAAACAGAGACGCCAGACAGGGTGAGGCCGACAGGCACGCGACTGCTTCCCTTGCTAAGCATCTATTCAGTGGTAAGCGTGGTGTTGGTAAGACAGATTTCCGTTAGGTTTGGCGCACTGTTGTTTGGATTTGCGAGTCTGCTCGCTCCGTGGCCGCCTGTTTCAACTGGTCCCACAGATTGTGAGGCTCGTCAAATCCCATTGCATCTCTCGAGAGGAGTACTTTTAGCTACTCGTGCGCTTTGAGCATTTTGTTCTTCTTTTGCTGGTAAACAGCTTGATTCTACTTCATGGCTCATTCGGGTCTATATTGGGAATGGAATAAAGAATCTAGCACATAAGAACTTCTATATTTGTGTATTCGATTCTCGGTGTATATTAATTTTTTAGAGATTGAGCATTTTTTTGCGTAGACAATGTAGGCGCGCGAGGTGGTTACTATGGCCCACAGGCACAAAATAGGTTTGCGCATCCAAAACGTTTAAATAGTGAGTGCTCAAAGCCGGACAATACAATGAGCTGATAGAAGTGCTTTCACCTAAGAGGACGACATCCATCGAGAAAATGTCTGAAAATCCTATAATAAAAGGAGAAACACCTACGCATGCTGTGCCCTCGGACAGCGGCTCTAGCAATACAGGCTCGGCCTCGTTCGACAGTAAATACTGGGACACGATACTACAGCCGCTGGACAAGTTTCCGACGGCTATGGATGATTACGATTCACAGGAGCCTTTATTACCTGCTTCACTAGACATGGGTGCTGGCCACGACGATGAAAACGCGCTGAAAGCGGATCTGGGCGGTGCGGAGGAGGCCCGCGCCGAGCAGGAGGAAGACCGCCCCGTCCAAAAGGAAGGAGAACTCTCCCAGCAAGAAGAAGGTGGGTCTGGCGACTACATGGCCTGTTCTGATATCGAAAAGGGCCCCGAGATGCTTGAGGTCGTCTCGCTCGCGCCGCCCCATAAATACACCTGCTTTACGCGCCCGCAGCGAATAGTGATCTACGCGATTATCATTTTCATAGGCTTCCTGGGCCCGCTTACGGGAAACATCTACATCCCAGCCCTGCCAATGCTCCAGGAGGCCTTCCATGTCGGCCGAACGACCATCAATGGCACCGTTTCGATCTTCATGGGCGTCTTCTCTGTGAGCCCGCTGGTCTGGGGCATGTACGCCGACTTCGGCGGCCGGAAGTTTCTGTACCTTCTGTCGCTGGCGATCCTGGTGGTCGACAACGTTCTGCTGGCGACTGTGCCTGCGAACATCGTTGCTCTATACTTCCTGCGGGCCGTCCAGGCTTTTGGTGCTAGCGCCGTGCTCGCGCTCGGCACGGGCACCGTGACCGACATCACGCCGCCCAAGGACCGGGGCAAAGCGATCTCTTACTTCATGCTGGGCCCAAACATGGGCCCCATCCTGGCGCCTATATTTGCGGGCCTGATTCTGATGCACGGCGACCACTGGCGGTGGCTGTTCGGCTTCGGCGCTCTGTTGGCTGCCGCTGCGTTTCTGCTGGTGCTGGCGTTCCTGCCCGAGACGCTCCGGTGCATCGTTGGGAACAGAGACAGCTACTGGACCGCGCGCGAAATGGAGACCGAAAAGGACGCCAGCCCGGGCGAGCCGCCCAGCTGGCGGTTCTTTGCGGACATCGGGGTGCTGCGGCCGGTGAGCGACGATGCCGAGTTCGTGAAGCTGTACCAGAGACCGCCCAAGCCGAGTCTCGCGGCCTATCTCGAGTTGGTGCGGTACGTGCCCGTGCTGGTGGTCTCGCTATGTGCCGCCTGTGTGTTTGCCACGTACTACGCGTTCAGCGTGACCTTCGCGCACCTGCTGCAGACGGACTACCGCCTGTCGATGCTGCAGGTGGGTGCAGCGTACGTCTGTCCGGGCGTGGCGATGGTCCTGGGCTCCCAATCAGGTGGCCACTTCTCGGACTACCTGCGCGCGCGCTGGGTCACCAAGAACGGCAAGGATAAGAAGTTTCCTGGCGAGAAGCGGCTGGAGCTGCAGAGCGTGGGCGTCGTCATCGCGTCTGCCGGTATTATCGGCTACGGGTGGGCAGCCGACAAGCGGCGGCCACTGGTGGTCGTCCTGGTGTTCAGCGCCATTCTGGCGTTTGGGACCACCTGGTGCAACAACGCGGCGCTGACATATCTGACCGAGACGGTCCCAACAAAGGCGTCCAGCGCCGTGGCCGTGAGCAGTTTCTTCCGGAACCTGGCCGCCGCAATCTCCTCCGCCGTCGTTGCCGCGCTCGTCTCCAAGATGGGTCGGGGCTGGTGCTTTACGGGCCTTGGCCTGTTCAACCTGCTGTCGCTTCTGGGAATCTACTACGTCGTGAGGGCTGGCCCATTCGCGCCCCGGACTCCGCCGGCGCGCGCTACATAACTTTAGTGTCTAACCTTCAATAGCATCCCATACAGTGCGCGGCGGGCTGCGTCTCCCGTCCTGCGTCCTGCTCCCTGCGCCCTTGGCAATGCGGGCATCGCTTGCAGCGCCGTGCAGGGCGGCGGCGCGCCGGACACCACCCGCCCACAGTTGTGGCATCACGCACTGCCGATACTGGACGCTGATTGGCCGACACAACAGCAGACGGGTAACTGAGCAGCGGCGGTGTTATAGCCTCCCCGCAGAATCTTCTCGCGCCCATTTCTTTTGGGTGCCAGACAAACTGCAGAGGGATCTGCGCGTTTTTCAGAACCACAACTGTGGCACTGCTACGCGGTCCCACGCTCTGATTGGCTGAGCAACCAACAATACCGGGGCCCACGGTTTTTCCCACTGTCCGTGACACCTTCGTTCGTGGGTTGGGCTTTGGCAGCGCGCGGCGCCTGCTCGGCACAGCGGGACCCCTAACGGCGTCGCTGGGGGTCCCATTTACGCGCATTGGGCCAGAGGCGCCAGTGGCCGAAAAAAATTAATTATGCGCAGAAACCGCCGCAGAGGGAAATTGATAGTCTACACATACACTCCTTCCCCGAACAATGACGGAGAGAACGCAAGCTTCCCCTCTGGGCGCGGCGAATACGGCGAAGCTTCTGGGAAACCCCGTTGCCCACGCCAGCAAAACCGTACGGACAGTCATTAATGAGTCGGAGCAGAGAGACGCACCTCTTGTCCGCCTGGGCGGTGCGCGATGGGCGGTGCGCGATGGAAGTGCCGCTTGTCTGTTTCCTGCTGACGCACTTGGATGCGCCGCTCTTTTCTACTTCCTGGGCTCTGGCAGGCTAATCCCAACAGCGCGCGGACTGCTGTGTGCTGGAAAAAGTATATATAGGAAGCGAATCTCACAAGCAAGATGAGCATGGAGATGGCTAATCCTGTTCTACCGCTATCGATATCGACAACAACATACACCGGCATTCGATACAGCATGACAAGTCGGCATTTCCTCTCGGGATGGGCCAAACACTTTGAGCCCTTCAAGTTTGTGATGGTGATGGGCACGGGCATCGCGTCGGACATTCTCTTCACGTTCCCGTACGAGGCAGAGTGGCTCCGAAGGTGCTCGTACGCGATGTTTGCGGCCGCCTGTCTGCTCTTCCTGTACCTGCAGGCGCTCTGCTGGGTGCACTGCTACGTCTACAGCAGAAAGCGAGGCTTCAAAAGGTACTTCAACGACTACTTCAGGAACCCGGCCCACAACGTGTCCTGGGGAACGTATCCCATGGCCATCATCACGATCGTCAACTACATTAGCTTTCTGGCCGAGTACAAGGTGCACAACAAGGCGCATGTGCGCCACATGATGCGGCTCGTGTACGTGCTGTGGTGGTACGACGTCGCGGTGTCGCTGTTCTGCTGTTGGGGCATCTCGTTTCTCATATGGCAGCGGTTCTTCAGGGACATCAACGACACCGACGAGACGCCGCAAAACATGAGGATGGCCGCAGAGAACCTGAAAAGCGTCCTGCTGCTGCCCGTGATCCCCCTCGTGGTCGCCGCCTCCAGCGGCAACCTCTTCGTCATGAAGGAGCCCTTCGGGATGACCTTCAACCGCAACATCCGGATGCTCACGATCGCCATCTGCGGGCTTATGTGGTTCAACGCAATGATCTTCGTCTTCATTCTCATCACAATATACTTCTGGAACCTGTACGTGAACAAGCTGCCCAAGATGATGCAGGTCTTCACGCTGTTCCTCGTTCTCGGCCCACTCGGCCAGGGTAGCTTTGGCATCCTGCTGTTCACGAACAACGTGAAGTTGTACGTAGACACGTACTACCCGACTGCAGGCATGGCGGCAGACGCTGCGACGCTCCAACTGGTGGTTCCCTGGTGTTTCAAAATCATGGGTCTGCTCTACGCGCTGGCGCTGCTGGCCATGGGCTATTTCTTCACCATTATCAGTTTTGTCTCGATTGCGTCATACTACAGCACGAAGACTGTCCAGGAAACGGGCCAGTACAAGCGGATCTACCATTTCCACAAGGGCTGGTGGGCAATGACCTTTCCAATGGGCACGATGTCTCTCGGCAGCCACGAGATCTATACTCAGTATGGGCAGTATGCGCCCCTCTCTACTTTCCGCGTTCTGGCGACGATATATGCGGTCATTTGCATCTGCTGGACCCTGGTATGCTCGTTCGGGACGCTTTACTTCCATTCGTTCCCCACCATGGCAGGTTGGATTCACGCTTGGTCCCAAAGGGGCGACTCAGCCAGTGTATTGGACAGCTGCAAGCTCGAAGAATCCGCTGGGAAAGACGACGACGCAAACTCGGATTCATTGCAAGAGCCCGACGACGAGTTGGACTTCACAAGACTCGCGTAAATTACAAAAATTATATGCAAGGCCATCCCCTCGCATATTTTTAAATGCCAGCATCTTAATTCAACTTTAAGATCCAATTGGCTAGAAGCAAGCCTTTTAATTATACATTGGAGTTCGATCATGAACTCTTTTTTTTTCGCATTTATTCTTCATGATCCTCCGCCGACGGATAGATAAGCAGCCGGATTACCATGAATATACTGTATATACATTCAGATATAGCATAGCCTAGTTCACTTCAACAGGGATTTGGCAAGGAATAATTCATAAATTAATTTCATTCTAACAGCAGCAATTTTAGTGTGGAACGACTAGAAGGGGTCGCCTCCTTGATGTTGCACCGTAGAATTCAAAACAAGAGAAATGATAGATGAAGAGGCATAATTTTTGCAAGGTATCAATTACCTTATTTGATTTGGCAAAATTAATTACAGGATATCTGGTGTTGTTTACCACGTTATTCACATTTTTTCACACATAAGTTGGTGTGAGTTGAGCTCATGACAACACTAAAGATTTCGTGCATGTCGTCATCATCGGCAAAACAAGCAGGAAAAGGAATCTCACGTTTGCTGATGACAGAATTCAAGGAAAATATGCATCATGCGAGTCTTCAATAGCGGTGTTATTTCTTGCATTACTTTCTACTCTTTTCCGATCTTAATTTGTAAGCAGATCTTGTATGTCCTTTTTCAAGTCATTCTTGACAAAATATCCATTTTACCCATATATAAGGGAGAGTAAAGAATACGAAACTACTATAAAACAAGAGCAATATTGGTCCAAACAAGTCCTCGGTAGATGGGAATTGTAAGTGGTTCGATATCAAGGGTAATAATAAGAAGAAACATGTCAACAGGAGTAAAGCACTACGATTATTTGGTCATTGGAGGTGGCTCCGGTGGTGTTGCATCGAGCAGAAGAGCAGCATCGTACGGCGCTAAGACTTTGATTGTCGAAGGTAAAGCACTAGGTGGCACTTGTGTCAATGTTGGATGTGTTCCAAAAAAAGTAATGTGGTACGCCAGCGATCTTGCTACCAGAATTCAGCATGCCCATGAGTATGGACTGTACCAAGATCTTCCCTTGGACAAGGAGCACTTGACATTCAATTGGCCCGAGTTTAAAGGGAAGAGAGATGCTTACGTTCACAGATTGAACGGGATTTACGAGAGAAATTTGACTAAAGAAGGTGTAGACATTGCATTTGGATGGGCCAAGTTCAACAAGGATGGACATGTTGAAGTCAAGAAGCACGACAACACAGTCGAAACATACTCTGCCGACCACATTCTAATTGCCACTGGTGGACAAGCTGTTTTCCCAGAGAAAACTCCAGGGTTTGAGCATGGTATCGACTCCGACGGCTTTTTCAAGCTGGAGGAGCAACCAAAGAAAGTTGTTGTCGTAGGCGCCGGCTACATCGGTGTAGAGCTAGCTGGTGTCTTCAATGGACTGGGTAGCGACACACATATGGTCATCAGAGGTGAGACAGTCTTGAGAAAATTCGACGATTCTATACAGGAGACGATCACAAACCACTATATCAAGGAGGGAATTAACATACACAAGGGCACGACTGTTGAAAAAGTCGAAAAGAACGATTCTACAGGCAAGTTGACTATCTACTTAAAAGATTCAGAAAGCATTGAAAATGTTGATAAGCTCATCTGGACCATGGGACGTAAGTCATTGTTGGGAATTGGCCTCGAGAACGTTGGTGTCGAGGTAAATGGCAAGAACCAGGTTATTGTTGATGAATACCAAAACACCAACGTCAAGAACATTTACTCCTTGGGTGACGTTGTTGGCGAAGTCGAGCTAACCCCTGTTGCAATTGCTGCTGGGAGAAAGCTGGCTAATAGGCTCTTTGGCCCAGAGAAGTTCCGCGGCGACAAATTAGATTACACAAATGTCCCAAGTGTGATATTCTCTCATCCTGAAGCCGGTTCTATTGGTTTAACTGAGAAACAAGCCATTGAAAAGTTCGGTAAGGAAAGTGTCTCGGTGTACAATACCAACTTCACAGCAATGTATTATGCAATGCTAGAACACAAGTCACCAACAAGATACAAGCTGGTGTGTGCTGGTCCAGAGGAGAGAGTTGTTGGTTTGCATATTGTTGGGGACTCTTCAGCAGAAATGTTACAAGGTTTCGGAGTTGCTGTCAAGATGGGAGCTACTAAAGCAGACTTTGACAACTGTGTTGCCATTCATCCAACAAGTGCAGAAGAGTTGGTCACTTTAAGATAGAAGTGTATTACAATGTTATGTATATAAAGGCTTAGTAATGATTAATAAAAGTCAACTTGAGGATGTTAGTTTAACTGTTTGAATCACGCCAGTTCGGAGCTGCGACCATGCAAATCGCATGTATATTCTGAAGTATATCCATAGCCTGATTTGGGCTCTAATTAAAATTATACTCAGTAATATAATAATAGTTTTTAAACTCTTGTTTACAGTACAAACATGAAAGCAGAATTAAAGAAATTTCTTAACTAAATCTAACGGCACATAATGAGAATTAGTAGTATAAAAATATGCGGAATTCCTCATGGTGTGTTATTAGACTTAAGCCTTCAAAGAGGAAGCTCTTCTCTTTCTGACCTCAGCCTTCTCAGCCTTCTTCTCAGACAATCTCTTGGCCAACAATTGAGCGTACTCGGCAGCAGCCTCTCTTTGAGCTTGAGCGTTCTTGATCTTCAAAGCCTTTTGGTATCTCTTTCTTTGCAATCTTTGAGGAGTGATCAATCTTTGGATCTTTGGGGCCTTGGTGTAGGTCTTGTCACCCTTGGTGACCTCTCTTCTGATGACGAAGTCACGGACATCATCCTCCTTAGTCAAACCAAAGAACTTTCTGATGTGGTTAGCTCTCTTTGGACCTAGTCTCTTTGGGACAGTTTCGTCAGTGACACCAGCCAACTCTTGTTCACCCTTCTTGACGATGACCAAAGACAAGACAGCTAGATCTGGACCAACAATAGCACCTCTGACGGACTTTCTCTTTCTCTCACCGTTACGTCTTGGTCTGTAACAAGAGTGACCCTTTGCTAGCAACAACTTGACTCTAGTTGGCAACAAAACACCTTGCTTCATTGGGAAACCTTGCTTGTCGTTACCACCGGAGATCTTGAAGACGTAACCTTTGAATTCATCGGAAACAGCCTCACCGTCAACTTCTTGACCGATTCTCTTGTCGTAGAAGACACGGATACGGTGTTCATCGTCAATTTCGATGGTCTTTTGAGAACCGTTAATTGGGTAAGCAATGTTCAACTGCACTGTATGTTAGTATATTCTTCTTGGGTGACAAGCCAATACAAACTCGATGTTATTTCGCAATCCTGCTGAGACAGGCATATAATGGTGTTGGTCTTTCCTACATTTCCTCTGGCATTTGCTCAGGACCTATTCGTAAAAATCTCCCTCTGGCCTCAGTCTCGCTTCGTCATTCATCGCTTCTGCATATAGTTACATCATCTTCTCACATACCTTCATGATGGCTCACTGTCTTTACTATCTTGTCGATCTGTGGAATCAGCTTTCAAAATATTTGCAATGTTAATTAGACCGTATGCCTCTTCTTCTCCGCTACATCCCAGTAACCGTAGCTTACTCTGGTGCCCAGTATTGAGTTTGGCAATTTTCCAGCAGAGCGCCTCAGAGTCCCCTGGGAATGCAAAAACCCTAGGCAGAAGCCAGAACTGACTCCCGTGTAACGCCTGGTCGTACCACGACTTCCAGAGTAGATCCTAGGCAGGACTGGTTTGAAACTACTGAGACACTGGCCGGCTAGGCTTACTGACTGTGTCAGTGAGAGATTCATTGACAGAGCGAAAGGGGCTGCTGGCCAACCAAACAAAATACAGAAAAACGCATTTCTTGCAAATTGGAACGACTCACAAAAGTCCAAACATTTCTGCTTCTAAATGTATGGGTTGAAAGTCTTTTGTTTTCACGTGATGCTGTGAAGTTTAAGGAAAGTTTTTTTAAGCTCACTTCACTTAGTGCCTGAACAGGAAAGTATTTGGCAAAATTATTTTAAGGCAGCTCTAGGAAGAAACAACATTTTGCAAATTGACACTCCATAATCATAAAGCAGTTGCACCGAATATATTAATAAGTAGTTTTAATTTCTTAACACCAAACCATACTTAGGTTTTACTCTGATATATACATTTATTTCTTCGTGATTCTGCAGATTTCAATATGGAAATGCTTCTGAAGTAGTTGTTTCGTGTGATGGTTCCGCTTATTTCCTACACTCTCTGTCCGAAGTATATCAAGAGATTATGTGACGGGGAGGAACAGTTTAATTCACAACACACAGTATTTTTAATATTACACCAATTTGATTTCCGAGACGTTTCTTACTTATCAGTTGTGTCTGCTCTATGAGGTCACAAATTATTTATTAAAGTCGATAGCTATTAGTTCTGAGTGTACTATTCTAGTCGATCCTTGTTCAATATAGAACATTTCTTCATAGCATTAGATTAAATCAGAAATTATATATAGTTAACCGTGGGACCAAGTGGCGATGCATGTAGTGTTACTGGATTTACGGTCGATTACGTTCCAAAGGCCAGTTCGGAAACGCAGAAGGTATTACCTTTTAGTATCATCATTGCTTGCAGATGAGTTATCCGCTGTGCTGTTTTGGTGAGCCGTGTTGGAGCTTGGTTTCTCTTCGGTGTTCACCTCGTTAGAAAAGTTGAAGAATCTATTACCCAAAGGAGTTTGATTTACCATAATGTACGGGGTGAGGCCCGTGTTTCCGCCAAAAGAAGTAGTGGGCATTTCGTTGCTGGGCACAGTGCTTCCATTTCCTGAAAGATTCGGAGCGTTGTTGGAGGGTTTCGCACTATTGGGTCCCATAGTCCAGTCCTGGAACATGGACATCGAAGTGTTCGGCGACTGGACGATGAGATCATGGACGAACTTTGACGGAAGTGATCCTGTTAGGGGTCCGCCTGAAGTATCGTGCAGTTGTGGTGAAGTGGTTCGTAGTTGAGGAAGAGTCGAAGGGTGTCCGCCCTGGTTCGATCGTTGCTGATTTTGCTGTGCGATTTGTAACTGCTTCTGAAGGAGATACGCCGAAGGTAGGGTGGGACCCTGCGAATTACTTCCTGGGGGACCCGGATTAGATGACTGGTTTGGGTGGACGTTGGCATTGGGGTTTGTCACGCCTTGGTTATTTGCAATTGATAGAAGTGGTGTCGCCAGATAATTCTGCATCGTTGGAGAACCAGCAGAGAGAACGTTTGGCAATGAAAAAGAGTTGTTGTTGTTGGTGTTGAAACTTTTGAGTGAGTTTATACGGTTGGAATCATATTTGTCCATGAGTAATGCGGAAGACAGCCCACTGGTTCCGCCACCATGCATGGTTGCGGACGTTGGAGACTGCTGTTTTATGAATGGATCTCGTTGTTGAGCGTTGTTCTGGTCTTGTGGGTTTCCCTCGTTTGGAGCAGGTGACGCCGACGATTGATCACTTGGTAAGGACGTTGTTATGGTTGAACTATTATTTGGGATTTGTACTCTGAGTTTCGGCCGGGATGAAGGATTCTGGGAGTTACTTCGCGAAGAAGCCAGGTGAGCCTCTTCGTTTGCGAGTCTCGGTGTCGATAGATTACTTTTCACACCAGTGAGTTGGGAAGGGGATTGGAAAGTTGTACCGCGAGGGGTGTTGATTGCCGCGTAGTCAACGGCTGCATTTGACGTACTACTGTGATTTGTATAATTTGAGATGTTTTGAAGGTTTGAGGTTAGTGTCGGGCTGGATTTGGTCCTTTGAGAGTTCGCTGTTGTGACCGGCGCCGGCGAAAGGCCCGAGTTGCCCGAATTGGCCTGCTGCGGTATGTTGGAGTTCGATGCAACCTGGTATAGATTTTGGAATTGTCTTTGCACATGCTTCTGCAGAGGGTGGAACTTGGGTGAGTTCAAGTTCAACCTCAGTTTGTTGCGCATGTTCGCGAGATTGCTGTTGAGAGCGGAACTATTGGCCAGGTCGTCTGCGGCGTCCTGGCCGCTATAATCTTTTCCCGTGGTTGAGGGCGCGTCTGACAGGCTGCGCTTCCCTGACGGCTCGTACTTGGACTTCTCGATCTCGCTGGAGCTCCGCTTGTGCTTGTAGGCCGGATTTCCCCTGAGCGCGAGTCCTCGCAAGCTCTCGGGTTCCTCCAGGCTGCCCATATCCTCGTGGTCCTCGTCGTCATCGTCATCGTCATCCTGGTCGTCGTACGAGTTCTTCTCGTCCGATGGCATGTAGTTCTCTTCGATATCCAGGCCGTCCAGCTTGGGGGCGGATCCTGACGTCTTCAGGTAGCGCTTGCCCTTCTTCGGCGCGTTGGCGTTCAGCGTCACGCGCGGCTTCTTCTTGTAGCTGCCATAGTCACTGGGCTGCTTCACGTCGTGGAGAAGCGACTTGTCGTCCTGGTAGTACTTGAGCAGGTCTGCGATGTCCACGGAGGAAAACTCGTAGAACGTGTTGTTGGAGCCTAAAATTATCACGGCCACGTCCACCTGGCACAGCACGGCCAATTCGTGTGCCTTTTTGAACAGTCCAGCCTTTCGCTTGATGAACGTCACCGTCCTGTTGCGGTCTTCTCGAATGGGTTGAATTTCGATTTTACGTCTGCCCATTGCTCTAGGATAGCTGTGCGTGTGTATTCATCAATTTCTATTTGTGAATTTGAAACAGAAAAAGACCGTGAATTACTAAATGTGCGATCTTATAAGGTGTTTTGGTGATTGCAGCAGAGGGATGTGGTTCGGCGTGTCAATAAACTTGGACCAAAAACTCGATTTGGAACGGGCTCCCCGTGATCCTCTATCTTTATTAAAAAATTTGTCGACAGGAAATGTGTCTGCTCGATAATAGACTTTCCCGATGGCCTTCAGCGAGTCTTGTTGCGATGGCGTCTGTTCTAAGCCTGTCTTGGCCCAGTGTTTAGTTCTAAATATAACCTCCATTACCTGATTTCACCTGTGCCTCTTGATCAGAAAATTTGAAGTTAACAACAGAAGAAAAAGGAATGACAAGCGAACGCCAGCTGGGAGATGCCCCAGAAAAACCGGCACGGGGGGAATCCTCACTTCCGAAAACTGGGCAATAACGAGCTGCGTCGGCCGTGGCAGAGATACGCGGGAGGGCCAGATTCTAGAAGACGGCCGTGGGCGGGCGCGGGCAGTCTCAGATAGACATTTTGCCAAGTTGCGTCTCGGCAACCTCGACAAGCCCTCTACGTCATAATGCTCCCTTTGTTCTGCTCCTGGCGGGCTTCTCAGCACAGGGTCGCAAGACACCTTTCGCAGCGGTACCCCAGCCCACAGTTGGCACCATTGGCTGGGCGAGGGCCCAGTGGACGAGGCGATGCAGGCCACCACGGACCCGCGGGTCAGCGGGCCCGTGGTGGGCTCCTGACCGCGACCACGGGGCCTGGATGGCGCTGAGAGCGCCAGCACGTCACTTGCTGTTGTGCGTGTGTGCAGCGTGCCGAAGGTTGCGGGCTCGGAGCGGCCAGGATCGGCTGCTTCCGAGGCGTATATCATATCCGCCAATGCATGGGGAGTGACACCGCGCACGCGCAGCGTCATCAGTCTGCTTGGCGGCGGGCGTTGTGCTCCTCTCTCGCTCTGAGGGAGCAGCGGGCACCCTGGTGCTGGGTGACTGGTGCACTCGCGCGATGGACCAAGGGCACTAGGCCGGAAGGGTGGCGCCGTGTGGCGGGGATGGCCGTCGAGCCAGGGTACCTTTTGGGTTCCTTGCGGCTGTGGTACAGCAAGAGCTGGGGTGGAGAGTCGGTGGTGTAGTGGGAGGCTAGGCGGACAGGCCATGGTAGGTGCTTCACGTGCTTTGTCTGTGGATAATTGTTCAGTTCAGTTTCCACAATACTAAGCTCTGGCTGCTGCAATTGAGCTCAATTAAACTTTAAATGATGGTCCCCTTGGACGGATGCCTTGACTGCGGCGCAACGCTGGCATTGTTACTGGCAGAGCGTGTGAGTCCTCGTTGCGAGTCGTTCCGCGCGAAAGCCTGGGCTCACGTGCGCGGACTCAGCAACGGCAGACGCGTACACCGTCTGTTGGAAAAGCTTGGCATCCCCTTGTCGCACCCGACGAATGCAGGATGTCCAGACATATAAAGGGCGGGATATACAGCGCGCTCGAAGCGTTTGCGTAGGCGTCGTGGCACCAAGGCAGCTGCACCAATTCGACCCCACAGCAATGTCACTCGTGAAACAAGTTAAGTTTGGAAACTCCGGGCTCAAGATCTCGCCCATTCTCGTCGGTTGCATGTCGTACGGGTCCAAGAGATGGGCAGAATGGGTGATGGAGGACAAAGCCAGCATCTTCAAGATTCTGAAGCACTGCTACGACCGCGGGCTCAGGACGTTCGACACGGCCGACATTTACTCCAACGGCGTCAGTGAGCGGCTAATTGGCGAGTTCCTCAGGCACTACAACATCAGGCGTGAAACCGTGGTCATTCTCACTAAGGTCCATTTCCCCGTCGACGAAACGCTGCCCCTGACCCACGACGTCCACCTCACGGAGGAGCAGGAGCTCGACCTGGTCAACCAACGAGGCCTCTCGCGCAAGCACATCATTGCCGGCGTCGCGGGCTCCGTCGAGCGGCTGGGCACCTACGTCGACGTCCTGCAGATACACCGGCTCGACAAGGACACGCCCATGGATGAGATCATGCGGGCCCTGAATGACGTCGTCAGCAGCGGCGACGTCCGGTACATCGGGGCGTCGTCCATGCTGGCCACCGAGTTCGCGGAACTGCAGTTTATCGCGGAAAGACATGGCTGGTTCAAGTTCGTCAGCGCGCAGTCGTACTACAACCTGCTCTATCGGGAAGACGAGCGCGAGCTGATTCCGTTTGCCAAGAAACACAATGTCGCCCTCATTCCGTGGTCGCCCAACGCCCGGGGCATCCTGACGCGGCCGCTGAGCCAGACGACGGACCGCATTAAGAGCGACCCCTCGTTCAAAAGAATCAAGCTCGACCGTCTGGAGCCCGACGACGAGGCCATAGTGAGAAGAGTCGAGGAGGTGGCGCGGAAAAAGGGCGTTTCCATGGCCGTCGTCTCGACAGCGTGGATCCTGAGTAAAGGTTGCAACCCTATTGTCGGCCTGAACTCTATCGCGCGGGTCGACGAGGCGATAGCAGCCCTCGACTGCAAGCTGACCAGCGACGAAATGGCCTATCTGGAGGAACCCTATAAGCCGAAAAGCCTGTTATAGGCACTGCAGACGGCCCCTATAGTCTGTACTCTTCTCTGGCATCTGTGCGCGACTGCGAGCGATTGCGCACGACTGCACGCTCTTTGATCCCGACCGGGAACGGAGGAATTTCCTTTACCTCTTCAAGAATTTGGCCGTATTTTAGGCTTGGCAATGGGCAGGCCATTATCCCACTTCCACGCTTTCTTGTACTAAGCCTCTTTGTTCTGGTATGCTTGGATGCATGCCGGTTTCTCTGTAATTTTCACGTAGTTGAGCGTTGGCATGTCGTTTTTCATGGTTACAAAGACCGCTGTCCTCTGTAGCAAATTATAGGGGGCCGAAGCATATCTTCTATGTGCTAATAATTTTGTCAGGCGCCGCCGAATTTAGCAATTCCGTGCCCTTTCCCTTCCATAAAAATCAATATATTGTATTTGATAGCGGTGGGTGACCCATAAAAATAGGTCTTGGGTTGGGTTAATTTATCGGCGTTATTGGGTGGTGGTCGGAATCCTCTGCTGCCCACGATTACACAACCTAATGTCCTAAAGACAGGCTGTTTCCAGGCTAGGGAACCGGGGGCCACAAACCCGTCTTTTCATCTATGCTTCTTACGAATTTCCCCGTTTGACTCGCTTAGTACTCTTTTTTATGTTCGCAAACGAGCTCTATATAAGTGAGACAATTTTAAAGAAAAGTTCACATAAAAAACATTCGAGGGCCCCTGTCAAAATCTTCAAAGCTAAGAACGTTCAGAAACTGCTGTCGAGACTCGGGAATAATTAAGTTTCATCAACTCACGAAACTAAGACCGTTTTGCGGACAGATCAGTTATATTCAGTCATTTTAAGGTCGGAATATTCCATCCATCAAGGAATTTGAAAAGAAGCTGTTCCTAGGTAACACCCCTGAATTCGTGTTACAGTAATTTGTTCATTTGCATAGAATTCAGTTTTCATAACATATCTCTGAAATGGGTTTGTTAGGTTGGCCATATCCAGAAGCCCCCGTGGAGGGATACTGGGGGGAAGCAACTGCCCTGATTGACTGGTGTGAAGAAAACTACGTGGTTTCGACATACATAGCCGAGTGGTCGAACACTATCACAAATGGTATTTTCGTTGTCACGGCCATGTACACAACGTACTGCTCGTGGCGGAACCGCTTGGAGCTGCGTTTCGTCCTCATCGGCATAATGTTCGCGCTGGTCGGTGTCGGCTCGTGGCTATTTCACATGACCTTACAGTTCAAGTATCAACTTTTGGATGAATTCCCCATGATTTACGCTACATGTATACCAACGTGGAGTGTACTCTCGGAAACGCACGATACCTTGACGTATGGAAGCAAACGGAAGGTCAGTCCACGGGAAAGACAGATCAATGTCGGCATTGGAATCACAGTTGTTGTTACTATTTTAAGTTTGATTTACCTGATCTTCCAGCAGCCAGCCATCCACCAAACAGTGTATGGAATTTTGACTGTCATGGTGGTGTTTATCTCTGGATATTTGACACACATCTACGTTAAATCAAAGGACCAAAAGAGAAACCTTTACACATGTATGGCTTTTGGTATTGTGTTGTTTTTGGCAGGTTTTGTATGTTGGAACTTGGACAACCAGTTGTGTTCCTACTGGATTTACATCAGAAGAACATATTTGCTTTTACCATTAGGTACCCTTCTGGAATTACACGGATGGTGGCATTTGCTAACCGGTACCGGCATTTATTACTTCTTGATCTATTTGCAGTACCTAAGAGTTATCACTCAGGACAAGGGAGACCAATTTTTGGTCATCTGGAGATGGAAATTCTTCCCTGAACTAGTCAGAAGGGGAGACAAAATTGGAACCAAGTTTTCTTTGTATTATATGGGTCCTTTGGCCACCAGTACAGATGTCGTTATTGGCGGTGAATCTCGCAAGACTAAATAGACCGGTTACAATTGAATTTAGCATTTGGGGTTAGAGTGCGTTAGCTTTGTTGGTTTCAAAATTGTCAGTGATTCATGAATTGTAGTATAATTATTGTGAATACTGTTGAAGCTGGCTATAGGAACCAAAACTCCAAGTGCCTTATTCGGCTGAAAATATTAATTTATTAAGTTTTAAATGATGTTTATTTTTTTTTCGACCTTACATGGTAATAGAACCTAGTATATTATATTTTAACTAATACATCCTTATTACACCCTTAGAATGAAAACGAGATTGAACTTTGATCCAAAGGCTTTGAGAGAATATAAACCGCAGCTGCGTGTTTGATATTGTGAGTATGTTTAATGTGTATGAACAGTACCCCCAGAGACAAACTTTCGTTGAATACTAAGAGGGAACTAAAACGGATTGAATCAAAAAAAAGGGTTAATTAAGTACAATTTTGTAGATATTAAATAAATATTCATCGCTAAATTAGCAAACCTTATAAATTAGTAATCTTAAATAATTTTAGACATGTATGGTCCGTCAAGTTCATAGCCTAACCTGGCATAATAATTTCTCACCCCAACTCCTGAAATAACGGATATCTTTTCAGAGCCATGTTCTTCTTTTGCAATTCTCTCAGCTTCCTCCATTAGTAAAGTTCCAAACCCTTGGTGCTGAAACTTCCGTGGATCTCTTGAGTGGAGCGGAACAACAGAGCCATAGACGTGCAATTCCCTCACTATGGATGTCCTCTGCGAAGTGAACTCCTTTCTGTAGGTGTACTTCTTAGATGCCTTTCTTAGTCTTAGAAGTCCAATTAAAATGTCTTTCTTTGGATCCTCATACGATAAAAACGTTTCCCAGCCGCCATTAGCATAATAATCTCTCCTTATGAGCTCAACTTGATCTGGCTGAACTTTGTGATGAACCTCTTGTATTCCAACTTCTCGAGTTCTAATATCTCTGCATGCCGTTCCAAAATCTTTCATCCGTGCTAAAGCTAATTCTCGTAAATTACCATTATCAACACCAGAAGTCACGAGAGGCATAGGAATATCTCTTTGAACACGATAGATTCTTGTCCATGGTGGAACTAGTGCCATTATTCTCGCAACCAAATCCACCAATGCATTAGAGTTGTAGGATTTATATCTACCGGTTTTCCACAACTCATAAAGGCCTGTGCCTCTAATGACTAGCGTGGGATATATCTTCAAACCATCTGTTCTAAAAGCAGGATTCTCGAAATACTCTTTGAATTGTTCAATATCCCTCTCCATCCCCACGTTTGGTAAGTCCGGCATCATGTGAGAAACAACCTTATAACCAGCATCCTTTGCAATGGCAAATGTTTCGCAAACAGCTCGCACAGTGTGGCCTCTGTTTGTATCTCTCGCAACATCCTCATAAAGAGACTGAACACCGACCTCCAAACGTGTGCAGCCATACTTCAGCATATCATCCAGGTGAGTTGGTGTACAATAATCAGGACGAGTTTCAATCGTAATACCGACACATTTTGTTAAACTTTGCTGAGAATATTTGATTGCTTCGTCCAGGTCGTTTCCATTGTAGCCGGATAATGCATTGTGTAACTTGACGATAAAATCCTCTCTATAATCCTGTGGTAGCGACATAAACGTCCCACCCATCACAATATACTCTACTTTATCGATTGAATGACCTAACTGTTTTAATTGCTCCACTCTGCCACGAGCCTGTTCATATGGATCATAACGTGCTCGGATTGCACGCATAGAGGTTGGCTCATAACCAGTATATGACTGAGTTGAGTATTCGAAATCTGAATCAGGACCACCAGGACAATACACACAAATGTTACCGGTATATGCAATATGAGGGCAACGGTGTGGCTTACACATCACTGCGACGACAGCTATGCCCGAAGCAGTCCGCACTGGCTTAGCTTTTAGTTTTGGGAGCAGGTATTTTTTGTACTGATCTGGAATAGCATTTATGATATCTGTAAGTCTTGGTTGTTGCTTTAGCTTATACTTTTTAGAATATTTGGTAATGAGTCCATTTAGGTTGATTTCCCTGGAATTTACGTTGGTCAGAGAATTGGTTAGTTCTAATGTGATATCTGTGCAGCACTGAATGAATCTTTCCTTCTCAGGAGCAAGATTTTGATTCTTGTTGGTCTTGGGTCCTTTACCATGGCGTCCCATAGTTTTTCAATGGTAAATCTTAGTGTCGGGCTAATTTGGTTGTCTTTTCTTCGCGATGAGCACTCATCTAATCTTAAGTTTTTCGATATTTTCTTGCTTAAATTTTCTGAAATAATATCCTATACGATTTCAACTTGCGGAAAGTATTGAAAACTTTGAAGGGTGAGCTTGAAAGCAAGAGAAAAAAATCTAGAGAACATCCAATATATTTTATAAAATATCTAGGAGGTTTTATTATTGATCATGAACTCTCTAAATAGAAATAGTAATATCCTTCTGATAGCAAAGGGTGTATTATATAACGTAGTGCGTGCCGCATGATATGTAGTTCGTTGATGACGATTTTATATAAATGAAGACAAGTAGATTTAAATTGGTGGAACTACAACAATTGTTTTGGTAGAAGTAAGCAATTAGGTTGGTAATTTTACTAAAAACAATTGTAAAAGTAGAAGTCCTTAAAAGCACTAGCGATTTCTTTTCCACTGTTTGAAACCATTCATAAGTGTAGATTGCTGGAGTGGAATATATTATAGAAGAGAGGACGGGACACACTTATTGATAACCACATTATATTTGGTTAATTGGAGATAAATTGAACGTGTCTACGATCTTCTTTCAAAGGAACTTTGTTTTCCTTAGAGTCAATAAATATTTATATCAGAGTAAATGGGATCCAACAGGAGAAAGCATGAAAAGAGGAAGCAGAAGTTGAAGGAAAAGAAGTTGGCTGCTACAAAGGCCCTTACAGCCTCAAACGTTGCCATTCCAGAAAATCAGGAGGCCATTGCTGCGATAAGTGCAGAAAATACTGAAGGTAACAATGATGTAAGTTCTAGTGGCATTGAGGTTGATGTCAAACCCCTTACTCAGCCAGTTACTCGCATGGATGTTTCTGATGGGGAAACGTCCTTCAACACTAATCAGTCCAGCTTGGCACAGGACGTCGTCGAGACTTCTGGTGTGGCAGATATTGAGGTTGTACCTGATGTGATAGAAGGTGACGCAAAGCAGCAGAAAGAAATTAGCAGTGACGGGCTCAGCTCCCCAGATACAGAGGGCAACGCGGTGACTGTTAAAGGTGAATCCCATTCAGAACAGCAGACAGCTATTAGCTTACCAGGTGAAGATGGTGTGCATACCGACCTACAATCAGTATTTATATCAGAATCTGGCCAAGAACCATTAAAAGCTGAACAGTTGGAGACACCGGAAGAAAAATCTGTATTTCACAATAAGCAAGATACCGAAAGCATCACACCCACAGATGCCCTACCTGATATAAATATGAATGCATCGTCTACGATTTTTATTAATAGAGATATTGTCTCCCAAAACTCTGTGGAAGAACTTTTGGAAGGGGGTAATGCCAATGAAGACCTATCCGCGAATTCACCTGATAGAAATCTGCCATTTGAAGATTATAATACAATAATATCAAATGTGCCAACGCCGCCTGAGGTGTTAACTAATGAAGGAAATGAAAATTTAGAAAATGAAAAACTAGGCATTTTAGCCACTCAAGATTCCATTGAAAACAATGTTTCAGAGCTGTTTACTGATGAGGGTGTTGATGAAAAACTTCCATGGGAGTCGAAAACTCCAGAATTAAGTACAAATCCCTCCCAAACAATTGACCCCGCATTAATACAACCGGACGTTTTGCATAGAACTGATGAAATGAAATTCACACCGACAGTAATTTCAGAACTTTTAACCAGAAGTGATGGAGGTCAAGAACCTATTCGCCAAAATGAGGAATCCATTCACAGAGAGTCCGAGCATATAGAACAAAATCTTTTACAGGAAGAACCTCTACAGGAAGAATCTTTACTGGAAGAATCTTTACTGGAAGAACACCTGCAAGAAGAATCTCTAGAAGAGGAACCTCTATTGGAAGAACAATCACAGGGAGAATCGCTACAAGAAGAATATTTGCAAGAACAATTTCTACACAAAAAACCTTCATCGGAAAAGCATTTACAAGAAACTTTTTTTGTCGATAAGAATCAGGATGAACATAGCCTTTTGGACAATCAGGGTACATCAGATTTATTTGGAGGCAACGACATTTCTGAAAAACTTCCTTGGGAAAATGAAGAAGAAATAAATGAAACTTTCAATCCAATAATACATGATCGGCTAGAACCTAAACTTACAAAAGATCTTGATATCGTAAGCAAGGACGATTTAAAGTCAGAAAGTGTGACAGATTTGTTTGAAGGCGCAGAACTTGCGGAGAAACTTCCTTGGGAGGTAGAAGCAGAGGCAGCTCAAGGAGAAGATATAGCAGGAGAAGTTCGTTCAGGGGACTTGTTGGGGTATGAAAATGATTTGGGTGTTGAAAATCCAAGTATAGAAGAAAAAAAGACTATTATCCAGGAATCTGACCAACACATGGTGGACAGTGATATAAATGAATCTCTTCCAACAAATATGCCTATAACTTCTGGAGATCAAATACCATCGTACGCGCATATTAGCCAAGTTAATGTAAATGCTACAAATGATGATAAATCAGACCTTGATACTGCCAAAGGTGAAGCTTGTTATGGAAATTCAGACACCAACTTTGTCAAACCTCAGGTGGATAATTCGAACGATATTTCAGTTGAGAATTCAACTAATGTTGACGAATTGTTTGAACCTTCCGAAAGTTTACTACTTTGGGAGGAAAATAACCAAGAGGCAAATTCTAATAAATCTGTGGAAGAAGTGCTCTCTGACAAAAATAATTCCGTGAAAGAGCATCAAATAAAAAGTTTGGAAGGTAAGCCAATATTAAATATTGATGATTCAGAGAATAAAGTTACCCAAAAATTTTCCTTTTTGGAAGATGATGATGATCTTTTGGATGATGAAAATATCTCAGATGATTCGGGGTTCTTGCCGTCAGATGATGATATTCTGGAAGAGGAAAAGCCGTTGGCCACAAGAGAAAGTGTGCAACAAACAGTTTCAAATAATGGTGCCGAAGCTAATTATGATGAAGGCAATTTTAATAAGGATAAGAACAATAGGTATAAACCTCAAATTGAAAACCCAGGTTCAGTCAATAAATCTGTGGAGTCAGTGATATCTGTCAGGTCTAATCAATCAGCATCTATTGTTGTACCACCAAGACCGTTTGTAGAGAATGTTGTTGCAGCTCCCAATAATCAAGCACTGGAAGTTGTCACAAAGTTAAATCAAGAAAAGAAAAAATCAGATGCGTATGATTTCCCTATAGATCTAGTTAGTGTCGAAACAAAGCGCGGCCATGCAAAGCCAGTTGGTGTACCCTCCATAAATATGAACTCGCCATTATCTGCTTCAGCTAGTTATAGAGAACCTCCAAGAAAGATGTCATTAGATAATTCTTCATTAGCAGCTGCCAGCCATGATCCCAAGCAAAGTTTTCAGGGAGTTCAACAGTCGGGTCTGTTACCTAAAAATCCATATGCGTCAGTCGTTAGTAATAAACCAGCTATGTCATCATCGACAGTTCGCCCTCAAGGTATAGTAATGCCACCAATTAATGTACAGACAGCGCACAATTATCAAGGGCCTCCACCTATTCTGAGTAGGTCAAGAAAAACAAGTAGTGCATCTGCTAAGAATTCTAAATTAGGGCCCTATACTACTTCTAGCAGTACTCCGACCAATCAATATTCACCTTATGAACCCAGGAATAAGGTTAATACAGGTTCTAAACAACTAGACTCTGTTGATATGCCGGTAGTTAAACAAGATAATGCTCCTAAAGGACATAGAGCAGCTTATATACCACCGAATGTTGACTCTAGCCGAATTTTGAATCCAGGCAATAATATACCTGCAGTTAATAAACCGTTACCTGGATTGGTCGTTCCCGCTGGTTCCGTGGGACTGCCGGTTCAATCTCCAACATTTGAGAATGGTTTTAAGAGGACTCACGCACGTTCAAATTCAAGCGTATATGCACCAAATCAAAATGAACACACTTCGAAATATGCACCCACAGTACATCCTCAATACCAACATCCCTCCACTATGGACAATGGAAATATGGGGAGAGTTATTGATAATACGATGATGCAAAAAATTCACCAACCAACTACAGAATCTCTTGGGCGTGTAGGTGTTGCAAGTTCCACATCTGAATATGCAAATAAAATCGAACGTATTGACCGTGAGACTCTACTTCATAGACAATTTCCTTTATTCAACTGGAGTAAATGTAACAAAATCGTTTATGGTATTCCGATTGATGGCGGGCAGGGAGCATTTATGAATGGAACAAATCAATATATCTATGAAATTAAAGCTGTTAGTTCAGAGCAGGTATCAAGAACAGACCATTTACTAAAGAGCTTTCCAGGTCCATTGGTTCCTCACAAAACAAAGAAGACTGATGTTTTAAAATGGGTTGACACCATCATAGAGGAAATTAGCCGGGCTGATCCGTTAAAGGATACCACAATTTGGTCCCTATTAAAATTGAAATTATCTGGTGAGACAACTTTCAAAGATATATCAAAGTTACTGTACAACTCTGATGAACTTCTCGTCTACCTTTCTCAACCAATTAGTTTGCAGTCTCAAGCACCCAGGGCATATAAATTGGATCAAAACTGTCAAATGAGAATATTGGCACATTTGCAGACCGGGGGACAAGATGATGCTCTACAATTAGCACTAGAAAAAAAAGATTACTCGATGGCACTTTTGATAGGGAGTATGATGGGTAAGGAAAAGTGGTCTCAAGTAGCATATGCATATTTGAGAGCAGAATTTACAGTAGAGGCAGACGTAGCAAATTTTTCTGCTAACCTGCTGGCTTTGATTTTCCAGGTTTTTGTCGGAAACTCGAAGACAGCTGTTTCTGAATTTTATTCCAATAGTATCAAATCAGACTGGGCAACAAATAATTGGAAGATCATAGTTGCAGCTGTGTTGAATAATATATCTTTGAACGCAGAAACCAAGGAAACAACACATATTCAGGTACCTCCTGTTGTGTTTGAATTTTTAGTCGAATTTGGTGCCTTTCTTTATAAGAAAGGGCAGCTTCTCTCATCGTCGATTTTATTTGTGATTGCCAATTTGCCTCTTTCTTCTGAACCCATCATGCTTGATACTGATGTTTATTTTGAATCGATAACCAGCATTGGCTCTGTCGAAAGCATGATATGGTCAGAAATATATGAATTTGTTCAGAATCAAGAACCAAAATCGAAAGGATATCCAGTTCTGTTCCAACAAAAGTTACTACATGCATATTGTTTACAAGAGCAAAATTTATCCGCTGCGGCTCAAAAATACGTTGATTACATGACTAATGCTTTAAAGCATACATCTAAAAAGAATGCTATGATAAGGAATCTTGCCAATAGTCTTGATAATTTAACAGCCACTATGTCAACAACAAATTCAAGTTGGTTAGGAAAGCCTAAATTAAGCAGTGTTTGGGGTCAATTGGACAAATCGTTCAACAAATACATTGGAGGAGACGATGACCATTTGATGCAAAAAAGCGGAAAAAAGAAAGTTTTTGATGGCTTCACGCCAGTATCTTCAAGGAACTCATCTATGCTGGATTTGAGCCAAACTCAATTTCATGTATACCAAAATCAAGGTTATATGAGCAGACCTGGTGAGCTTGCAAATCAATATACTCCGCAACAAAGTAGCCGGCAGGGCTCGATACCTTCGCTTATGTCGACAAATATGCCTACAACTGGCATTTCGAGCGCTCTTGTTACTCCAAGGACATTGTCGGATATGCCCCCTCAACCTCCAAAAATTGGAAGAAGTTCCCATGGTACACCTCAAAGATTGAGAAATCATGCATCGAATGAATCTCTAAGAAGGGTTCAAACCGAACAAATGGAACATGTTGGTTTGTCAGATACTACCCAGAAATATGCGAATGCTCGTGAAGTTTCTAAGTCGAAACCTAGGTATCATACAGATATAAACAATGGAAGTCAGTCTGTTGGAAGTATACCGTCTCATTTTACATCAACTCCTGAGTTGTCTAAAACTCAATGGTCTGGTGTAGGAATATCACAGCCAGTAAAAGGTAATAAATTCATTGCTGCTACATCACCTGGTGCTGGAAGAAATAAATTACATTACTCTCCTTCGAACGATCATGTTCATGGTGAGCTGCTTGAAGTTGTGGAGGAGTCTGTTTCTCAAGAACTGTCTCTGAACGAACATTCAAATTCAAACGAAACGTTGAAGGTAATAAATGAAAGTCATGATACACCAAACCAGGTAGAAACCGCAGTATTTAGTAATAAACTGACAAGCAACTTAACGGAAGCCAAGTCTCCAGAAAAAGTATTAACTGTGAATAAAAATGTTCAACATCAGAACGACGTTGTACTTCAAATGAATGCTTTACTAACATCAGGTACTGAAGCTCCTTCTGATAAAATATCGGAAAAAATGGCTATTGCAAGGGCCGCACCATATACACAAGATATGGGACATTTTACATCACCACCAAAGCTAGATAGGGAGAGTCAAATTCGTTCCGAAGGTGGGACTGAAGGAGATGAATCATCTGATGACCAAGCTAACTCAACAGTCATTCGAAATGGGTTAGAATTATCTACATTAAAAGTTAGACAAGAAACTCAATCGGAACATATGGTTCAAGGGGAATTCTCCTTGAACTTACCCGTACAGAATCCACAAGATAGCGAGTTATCTGAAAATCCTATCAATGATGTAAATAAGAATCAAATAACCGCTGAAATGGCTATTCCAAGCAAAGCGAATGAAACGGGCGCTTTAGGTATTGGTATTTATGACTTGACGAAAACGAAGCCGAAAACAAATCTCTATGCACCACCTATGATCAAAAAGGATATCAAAAAATCTAATCCTTATGCCCCTTACCAAGGTGAGACAGGGAATGTGTCTCAAGAGTCAGTGCATACACAGCCATCATTACCTCAAACTCCTGATATTTTGCCAAAAAAGCAATCGGTAACATCTATTGAGAGTGAACTTCATCCTAGTTACCAGGTAGAAGACCGTGGTGTTTCCACGGTACCAAAAGCTTACGATAATCCAAAGGTTACTGCTCCTGACAACTTTTTCAAGGAAATGGGTACTCGAGAGCCGGAGATGCCGGGCTTTCAGTCAGTAGCAGAGGATGGTACTGATAATATACCACTTCCAAGAAATAACCACTTAAATCGATTTGAACCGATTAGAGAACCTGAAATTATTACAAAGAGCACGTTTGAACCTGTAATTCGTAAGGCTTCTAACACTGAGTACAGAGCTTTTACACCAGCAACCATGAAACCTTTGGACACTCAATATGAAGATGTGGTAGAAGATGAGTCTGATGACGAGGATGATGAAGAAGAAGAGAGAAAGAAGAGGGAACGCTTAGAAGAAGAAGAGCGGAAAAAGCAAGAGCAAGAAAAGTTGGAGCAGGAGAAAAAAGCTGCGGCAAAGAAAGCCAAAGCTAAAGAGAAGCCTGGTAAGGATGATTCCGGATCAGGATGGTTTGGTTGGTTGAAAAAAGACCAAAACGAAAAGAAACCCATCAAGGCAAAACTTGGACATAAGAGCACCTTCTACTATGATGAAAAATTGAAAAGATGGGTCAATAAAGATGCATCGGAGGAAGAAAAGCAAAAAATTGCTAGTCCCCCTCCTCCACCCCCAGTCGTTAAACGTATGGATAATGGACCAAAGACTAAACCACGTTCTGATTCGTCTGCAGCTCATAAATTGGCAAGCAGCAATAATTCATCTGCTGTTGGGGCCGTTTTTCCAACCAATCCGATTACTGGTAAACCACTTTCTTCGCCATCTCCTGCAGCTCTAGAGCCCTACGACCTGCCTTCCAAGAGAGGACTTGTTGCAAGTCCGTCACCGGGGATAAACCTGGCTGGGAAAAAGGCAAACGGCCTAGACGATTTATTGAATTTATCAGGTGGAGCACCAGCTGGCACAAGGAGAAAGAAGAAATCTGGTAGAGGGTACGTTAATGTTATGGAAAATAGATAAAAAATCTTACGTTTTGATTGTGATACCACAAATTAAAAATCACTTAGAAAAATAAATAATTAGATTATAAGTAATCCATTTTGAATTATTCTTGTGTTGAAGGCAGTTTTAGTAGCTGACAGGACCCTGATTTCAATATTAAAAATTCATTAATATCATACATTTTATATACAGGAGAGGGTATGATACACTATATTGGATATGTACAAAACCCGCAATTATTTCTGGTCTACTGGCGGCAATCTAAAAATATCACCAGATTCTTTCATTCTTTTGATCGCCTTTTGGGTATTGTCCTCATATGTCTTGGGTAGCTTTGCGTTGGGCGCACTCTCAAATACAGAGCCTACGAGTAAGACATCGTTGGTGGTTGCATCACAGAGAAAGACCAGGTAATCCACAACGTTACGGTTAAGCTTTTCAGTTTCATTGGTTTTTTTATTCAGCTTTATTAGCTGTTGGGTAGTGTTAAACTTGTAGACGAGTTGAATGTACTCTAGTGGTCTTCCAGGAATCATCATTGATTGGACGGATACCAATTTGGGGACTTCGTTAAATTTTGATAACTTCCAGTTCAGTTGAACACTTCTAGGTAATTGTTTTGACCGGGCATCAAGCGCCTCTTCAACCCAAAGTGAGATCAAAGGCCTCACTGAAGCAAGCTTCCGCTCCGCAAATGCGACGTTCACGTTGACGTATGTTTCAATCGCTTTATTTTTCCAAAGTAAAAAATTGGGCTTCAGTCCTGATTGGTAGCGGAATAATCCCACCTGTACTGTGTTCATGCCAAACGTGTATATTCTTCTAATAAGCGCATTGAAAAAGATCATCGGATGCGTTAATATGTTGGGCAGATGCTGGTAGGCTGTTGGAATGTATAATTCAGAAGCAACACCCAAATGTCTAGGGCTAAAACTGGAGGGCTGGTTCTGTTGTTTTTCTTCACTTTTTTTACTCTCCTCATATACAGCTCTGTAGGTTGAGAAGCTCGAGCACGGCACATGCAAAGTTACAATTCTAGAGGCTATTGGAAGCCGAAGTGCGTTCATACTTCCTTGTCTGGATAAATTGCGTATCATGGTCTAATTTTGACTCTTGATTGGCCCTGTACAGGTTTGTACTAACTGTCTCTGTCTGTCTCTGTCTGTTCCCTAACGCTTGTTAATATTTCTGTTTAGCGTCTGTTTTAGCTATCGAAACTGCAGATAGTAAAAATCACGTGAAAACTAGCTCTCCGTATAATTTAACTAAAAGGTGCTTTGTGTTGTAAAGCAGCGGCATTACACTTTAAACTGTTTCTTCGAGCTGTCATTTTATAGCACAATGGTAGTAATTTACTGGAATTTTACACAGATGCTGCCAGTCAATGGGAGTTCACCGTTGGTTGTGATGTACATAGAGTGTCTCTGGGTCATATGAAAGCATCCCAAGGATGCAATCTTGGTAAAATCACCCGTTTGAAGCACTCAAAATTTTCTTACAGAAAGCAATGATCGATCTGAATTGTTGCCTTGTGATATTAATATGACGGATGTTAAAAAATAATTGGTGTTATCTTTTAGCTCCCACTGTCGTTTATAAAAAAATACACAAGAGCCCCGCCCAACAGCTGTAGTGGTGTAATAACAATTTCAAATACTCTTCAAAAATTATTCCATCTTTAATCTGTTTTTTAAAAATATTTTGCTCTAAAAATTGGAAACAGCTGTTTCCTCAGAGGAGCAGTTCGTCAGAAGTCTCTTCTATTCCGTCAGGGCAGAGCCTATTTGCTGTAGATTATATAGAAGTGTAATGAGAGTGATGCATTTGAGAATAATAACCTAAGAATCGTAACCGGCATGTTGAAATGATTATTTGCTAGCTTATCGGAGCAATAGAACAAGTAGGATACGGGAAAAGCAATATACATCAAAAATGCAAGATCTAAATGTCCGTTAATAAGTGTGATTTTTCTGTGAAATATCTCAAGGAGTTTTACCGGCTCCTAAATAGTTTTTCATTAGGGTACAATTCGTTCGATTTTAGCAGATCCTACTCCATCAATTGTATCACGTGGATGTTCTTAATGGTGCCTGAAAGTGGCTACGGCATGCCAATTAATTTAAAGGATTAAGGAACACGCTAGGAATATGGTCTATTCACTGTACGGTGACTTCCAAGCGAGAATAACACAGCCATGAACCCTTTTATAATTGAATTCAAGTGCAAAGACACTAAAGTGGTTGATTGGAAAAAGGGTATCGTGTCCTATTTAAAAAGAGCCTATGGTTCAGGGCAGTGGTCACAGTTTTACGACGAGAAGCTGACAGCCGAGTTCGACCGTGTTCGAAACAATGCTAACGGCGAATTGGCCCCTGAGTCTCTTCTAGAACAAAATTATCTCTACTATGCCTATATCGAGCAGATGTATTTGCGTCTGGGCAACAGGAGTACACAACTGAAACTAGATTTCACGTGGTACGACGCCGAATACTCAGGGAAGACCGCTGATAAATATAAGCAGCATACATTGGTATTTGAGAAGTCGTGTACACTGTATAATATCGGTGCCCTTTTAACAGTTGTGGCTAAGGAAAAGCTTAAGGACGATCTCAAAGGAGCAATTGCGGATCTCTCCAAAGCAGTCGCGATATTTGGATACATTTCAGAAAACTTCCTTAACTCTCCCTCTGTTGATCTACAGGCTGAGAATGCAACTTTTTTGGCTGATATATGTCATGCAGAAGCACAGGAGCTGTTTCTTTCAAAACTGTTGAACGCCCCAGACCCTACTAAACAAGCTTCATTGATCGGTAAGCTCTCCTACTCTACATACAAAACCTACGATAAATGCCACCAACAGTATGGATCTAACGAGGCCGAGTCAGCATTTTATGGGGAATATAAATGGAAGTCGATTATCACCTGTAAGATGCATTTTTATAGGGCGATTACAGCCTTTTATTATGGGGTTTCGTTGGAACAGCAGAACAAGATTGGAGAGGCAATTGCCTTTTTGAAAATTTCCAAGCAGTCTATCATGAATGCTCTACCAATGAAAATATATATCAAAGATAATGTCGATTTGAACGCGTATCTGGAATTGATTGAGGAAAAGGAAAGACAACTAATAAAAGATAACGACTATATATACCATGATTCAATTCCACCAGTGGTGAAATTAGAAACAATAAATGCTATGGATGCAGTTAAATTACCTACTTGGGACCAACAGATAAAACCAGTAATGGAAAAAGTGTCAGAGAAGTGTTCTATTTTGTTCAAGGGCATTGTTCCGATAGATGTTTACGAAATGGAGAGTATATACTCTGAGAAAAAGGCAAATTTTTTGAGAAAGGAGATTGATACAGTTCAAACATCTGATTGGGAGTATGCTTCGTTTCTAGACTTCACGAATTTGCCGAAACTATTGAACGAATTAACTAATAAATTCAAAAATGGCGTTACAGTGCAGTCTGAAGATCCTCAAATTAAATATATGCGTGAACAGCTGACAGTATGGGCAAAAAGTGTTAGCGAAAGTAAGTTTTCGAATATAGAGGGGCAGATCAACCGTATTCAACTCAAAAGAAAAGAAATTATAGATGTATTAGCCGCTCTTTCAGAAGACCAAAAAGACAACACGGTCAAGTTGAAGCAATCTTTGATTGACGCCTCTAAAACTGATGAAAAGCTTTTCTCGCTTGTGAAACCGTACCTAAATGAATTGAAATTACTAGCGACTCCTGACTTGCTATGGAGGAATTTCAATAAGTTTGAAACTAGTCCCTCAAATCAACCAAGCTTATTAGACATCGATGATACGAAGACTGAGGCTATCAATGATGCTATTGTTCATGTCAAAGAGTTAGCTGAGAATTTAAAGTTATTGAAAGAGGAAAGAACGAGAAATTTGGATCAACTCAAGGATGAATTGAATAAAGACGATATTTCGAACGTTTTGATTTACAATAGGGGGAAAACCGATTCTGAAATAGATAAGATTCTTGAGAATGAACTAGATAAATTCAAGTCTTTGAGTGGCAGGATTGACTCCACTATTTTCAAACAAAACTCTACCATTAACGAAATTAAAGTTGGATTGGATGATATATTTCAACTAACTGGGATTGATAACAAATCTTCTGAAGAAAGGACCGCAATTTTAGAAAGAAAGAAATTTTTCGAGAAATTGCAAGAAGCAGTTACCAAATTTGGCATATTTTGTGTAGACCTACCAAAGGGTCTAAGTTTCTATGACTCTCTGTTGAATATGAGCAAAGAGCTTGGTTTGCCAGAACC
Source organism: Hagleromyces aurorensis (assembly GCA_030705145.1). Classification (NCBI taxonomy): domain Eukaryota; kingdom Fungi; phylum Ascomycota; class Saccharomycetes; order Saccharomycetales; family Saccharomycetaceae; genus Hagleromyces; species Hagleromyces aurorensis. The sequence goes on along the minus strand of JANIWU010000029.1, from coordinate 57,754 downwards.
CAATTTTGTAGAAAATGACCAACCACCTGCAATCCCTCCTCAGGAATACAAGAATATTCGCAATGACCAACCTCATCCATCTGACTTAACAACAGACTTCTCAAAAATGGGCATATCGAGAAATCCAGTCGATGCATCCATGATACCTGCTAGAACTTACAATATTCCAGTCCCAATGCCCATGGAAGAACCACCTGTATATCAGCAAACGCCTCCGAATCTAGTACCTCGTCAGCAAGTACCACCGTATCACCAGGTATCTATGAACAACGTAACTGCAGGTCCTCCAATTCCTCCAAAACCACCAGCAGGTCTGGATAGTATACTCACTAGGCAATTGCAGTCTGAAAAAGAAGAACAAGAATTACAAAGAAACCCTACCTCTTTTTACAATAAGCCATCTGTTTATGATGATAATCTTTACTCAAAATATAGTAATTGAAGTAAGTAGTTTCAGTACGACTTAATTTTTTAAAGGGTGCTAAATATGATATATATGCAGGATTAAAGCGAAATGCTCTATTTGGAAGTATTTTTCTTTGCTGGGGGACGATTGTTTGTTATCGGTAACGAACCAAAATCAGCTTCAGCTATCTTTATAAAGCTGATGATTCCGTGATCTACTGTCGCCAACAAGAAGTTGCGATATCCATTTTTGAAGTGCTGCATCTGCTGTACATGAGGTGGTTTCTTTTTTGAGGAATTACCTTTCTTCGTAGGTTGTAGGCTCTCTTTTGGTTGGTGCGTCTTAGATGATTTTAAAGTAGATAGATACTCATCTCGCCTTTTGTCCTGTATGAATGACAATTTATCCCATTCATGCTCATCTATCCCCGTGGTCTCGTCAAGGAAGTCGAATTTGTAATCAAGCTGTTTGAAAATACTACTGAAGTCCCTGTAGTTGGGAAATTTATCAACGTTTTTGTTGTATACTACGACTTGAAAGTTTGGCAAATTGGGAGATTTCTTTTTGAAGTTTGGTTGGGGCTTCCATACATGCCAATCAATCATATATTTGGAACTTGATGCTGTTTCAGGGCTGTGAATATCTTGGTTTTTCATCTGGATTACATCCCTTCGAGATTTAGGACAGCGTGTGAACGGTATAAGCCCTCCCAAAAACCTGTATGCATCTGCAAATGATGCAAACCTTCTGCTGCTGGAAGTCCAGTAATTGACAAACAGGAAATTCAGTATAGAGAAATCTTTGAAATAAAACAGATGCATAATTCTTCGGCAAAACGTGTGCAATCCGGAGGCCAAAGTCGTTGACTGGGGGAAGAAACTTGACTTTAATACCTTCTGCAATTGTTCATCGGAGAACACTATGTACCCCAGTCTTTTCAGATGGGCGTACACTAAATATCTGTCGTACTCAGCTTGGGATTTGAAACATGCCATAATGTCGAGCATCGATAGTGGCACAGAGGCGGATTCGTCGCCTTGCACATCCAAAAAGGGTGTGATGGTACCTCTCTCTGAAAGATATACAAACTCGTGGAAGCTAAGCCAACAGACACCATTGCTGACTTGGCCCATGGTTTGTAGGAAGTTTCCTTTGGGGTGCGGTACATAGGCTTTATGCAGCTGTCTGTCATAGTACGCTTTAACCTGATTGCGCAAAATGGAGCCACGTATAGAGTTGTCTAGAGTATCAAACATGGCCTTGCGAGCGTTGAACAGAAGCAGTTCCTGGATGTTTGTACCATCAGGCTCATAGTCCTTTTCACCTCTCTTGGGTATCGATAAATTTTTGTTGTTGTTCAGCTTCGCTGCGATGGACCAGTCCTTAAATTGTTCGTCAGGTTCCTCATCTGACTCTACAAACACATCAACGATGTTGTCCACATCATCGCCCTCCTTTATTTCCTTCGTCATTTTGAGTTGTCTGCTAGTTTCATTGAGTATTTCGCAATTGTTAAGCTGCAGCGCTCCGCGATGAGATCATATATGAGCACTCTCTGCAAGTCGCTCTTCGTAAAAACAGCGAATAAAAAGAGAAAATTCATACGTGAGATCTATTCATTAAATACAAATATTCTTTGCGAGCTTAACCTGTTTTTTCGGAGTTTGGCTATACATGTAAGTTTTTGATGGTGTTTTGTTCTGTGGAGTGTTCGGAATGTTCTGTAAACTGCCCGCGTACCGTTTGAATATATTCTTTAACGCAATATCAGGCTTATAATATCATCACTAAGTCCTGGGATAAAGATTTGTGTACCTGTTATGTTTTTAATGGAAAGATTTAATGTTTTTAGATATCTGAAGGGTCTTTTGACTATTTTGTATATTTATGTATTTTAACGTTTGGTCTCTTTAGAGAACTTTACCAACAAATAAAACCTAAATAATGTTGTAAGTTATGCATAAACATCGAAAAGATGGACAATGCTGAAACCCACAAGCGATATCCGTAAATTCCTCCATTGAACTTTTGAAGATTTATGTTAATAGAATTCTTTAAGCTGCTAGTTTCTCATGATCATGCAAATGTACGCCTTGTGTCGACTACGGCGCTTAATTGAATGACAACTGAAGAATACGCATTTACGCGAGAAAGAGCACGCTTACACAAATATAGATCAAGGAAGCAGTAAAAGAACCGCTAAAGCTCGGGACTGACAGTAATTGACGATGTTATGGGCTGGAGGCAGAAACAGCCCTCTTGGCTGTTTGCACGGAGACGGTGTTTTCATCACTAGGAGGGAGATAGTTAAAAGCACAGCTAAAAACACTTTCAAGTTCGAAACTACACAAACAGACCTCATTCGTGGACACCAACTTCGGCTGTACAACGTGTCAGTTCAACCTCTAGACCGCACGGCCGCCACCATCATGCACTGTGCTAATTCAGGCTGACATAGTTCCCAGGACTCCGTCTGCTAGTCCTGCTTTGTTATAATTGCGCTCCCAAACCATGGCGGTGCACTTCAACCTTCCGACAGTCAATGCAGGCAGGGATGAACACCTTATCACTTTCCAGTGGGGCAAGACATCTGTGTTACTCTGACCGACACAATGTGGGGAAAGTCTAGCAGAGCCCAAGCCTTTGCTCCCATTCTTCTGATGCTGGCCTAAACGTACCGAGAATAATGCCATTCTCTCACAGAGTACCAGTGTGATTGCTGGTAAGGAACTCCGGTACGTCAAACGCCCTTGGTCTCGAGAAACGATGTTGCCGAATGCAGCCAGTGCAGAGCTGACTCATTGTTGTGACAAATACGGCAGCGGAAACGTGGCATGCGTTGCGCAGCGCCCAGATTAACTGTGGTATGTCGCGGCCGGCTTTTCTCTTTCCAAACTAGAGGATGTTTGAGAAGACGAGAAACTGGGTGAAAATGCTTAATTCAAAAGGGTGGAACTGAAAAAGTTGAATTTCCAGTCACAAGAGATAAACTAGCCAAGAAAGCTGATTCAACCACTGCATATCCAACAACCGCAGTTTCAGCGGCCAGCGCCTCGACCAATCGCGTTGATTGCCTGCTTTCGCCTATTATCGGCGTCCCTCAGTAGCCGAAGGCCACTGGCCGTGCAAAGCGGTGGCGCTTCGTCGCTAGGACAACAGCTGGCTAACCTTTAGTGTACCGCCACCGGAAAAAAAATTTGGATATAAGAGCTGCATAGGAAAAAGAGAATAATGGCTATGCACATGTTGCCCATGATGGCTCTCAGGAAGGGCTAAATTGAGGTAGTGGCACAACGTGCTAGTCTAAACGCAATCCAGCGGGAGACCACCGGGCTACATGGCGGACCTGGGGACACTATGGCAAGCAATACACGAGGGTATGATGTTCAGATTTTCCCCGGAGTTTGGTAAAATCTACACATGTATCTGAGCTTGCAAACATGTTGAAAACTCCCAGCGAATGCTCTACGCACTTGGGCTGTGAAGCTCTTTTACTCAGAAGTATTAGAGATGACTGAGACCTTGAAGCTCGAAAGCGATTACCTCCAGGATCAGTGAATAGTACCTACTCCACATGCAGATGGGAAGCAGAAATACGAACCGACAGAAATACGGGTAGACATACTGTATGCCCGTAAACGGCTGCGGCAGAGATCAGCGACAGTTATGCATGGGTATAATTCCCCGATGGGGCTGACATCGCGCTATGCAAGCCCGATTCGGTCGCCAAGAACTCTACAAAAAGAGGATGGTTTGACACAACAGTTTAAGCCAGTGAGCGATCCAAGGAACCCTCTGCTGTCTATTTTACTGATCAAGGCACAATTTGCATGTGGAGAACCACTCGCCCGAAATTTCCAAATATCCAAGCCATAAACGCTTCGGTTTCTTAACAGTGCACTGCAAGCACATGGCCGGAAAAAATTATCCGAATGCCAAAGATCGACAACATTGTAGAAGAAAAGGCGCGCATTCAAAAATACTAAACGCACAAGGCTGCTCCACCACGAACAACCGGTAGTTCCCAGCACAACGACACACATTCCAACACAATGGTTACAGCCGGAGAGGAGTCGACGTTCACGTCGTTCGTCATGGCCATCATAATGATCGGTGTTTCTGAGATCGGTGACAAGACGTTCCTGATTGCGGCAATCATGGCTATGCGCCACCCACGGCTGCTGGTATTTTCCGCTGCGGCAAGCTCGCTGGCGATCATGACTGTCCTGTCCGGATTGGCAGGCCACGCGTTCGTCGTCCTGATACCCGAGAGCTACACGCGATTTCTGGCTGGGATCCTGTTCCTCGTGTTTGGCTACAAATTGATGATCGAGGGCCTCGAGATGTCCAAAGATGCCGGTGTCGAAGAGGAACTGGCCGAGGTTGAGGAGGAAATCGCGGTGACCGACATCAACAAGTCGAACGACGACGTCGAACGGGGCGCTGTCGAGGGCGAGAGCAAGAAGCCCGCCGCAGTTCAGGGTGCGGTGCAGAAGCTCGGCGACCTCGCCAGCTTCATTTGTTCGCCAACCTGGGTCCAGATCTTCACCATGGTTTTTCTGGGCGAGTTCGGCGACCGCTCGCAGATCAGCATCGTCGCCATGGCCTCTGACAGTCACTACTGGTACGTAATTTCAGGTGGTGTCGTTGGGCATCTTCTGTGTACCGGTGTTGCAGTGCTTGGTGGCAGATTGCTCGCCACGAAGATCAGTATGCGGACAGTGACGCTAGGCGGTGCGTTCTCGTTCTTTTTATTTGCCTTCGCGTACATCTACGAGGCGTTCACATCCAAGTGAGGTCCGGATCCTCGCATGTGTTCCATATCCAACATAAACTTTTATAGATTATACGACTACGATACAACTACGATACTGCTGTCCCGACAGCGATCTGCAGGAGCGACGAGTGCTATTCTGGCCGCGAGTCGCCGGCGATGACCCTCTGCCTCAGTATTCTGGCCAGCGCGGCGTCTGTGCGTCGCTCAAGCTCCTCAGCCTGCGGTTGCAACACTCTTTTCAAGTCGGCGGTCTCGTTTGCAGAACTGCTCATTTCATCCCCAGCATCTTGTGGGTCCGGACTGACCTGCTCGTGCGCTTCGCTCTCGCCGGCGCTATCGTCCGCCAAATAAAGACCAGCTGTCTGCAGAAGCTCAGACCTCACACCGACTGTTTCAGCATCACTGGACCGGACCAAATTCTCTGCTCTGTTATGTGCAGCTTGAATTCCGCCCGAAACAGGGCCTTTGTTCAACAACTGCAGTTGCTCAAGTCTGAACTTTCGCGATTCTGCCAAACGATTCAGTAACGACATATCTGTGGTTTGGTACTGAGAAGTATTTCGACACAGCCCAGCCGGTGCTTCTGATAAGTATAGGACCTTGCTCATCACTGAAGTGCTCGACATCTATGCAATCGATGCCTATAAATATATATATATGTATATATGACAATAATGCGATGCACCGTATAACACGACAAAAATATCAACTAGGTTTAGTAAGAACAACGGCTCTCTGTTATACATACAGCGCAGTACAACAGTACAACGCATTACTAAATGGATGCTATGCTTACAATATATTGTATAAATATATAGATGCATGGACCTTCAGACTGGTATATTGGAAATTGATGTGCCTACGTAGCAGATTGTGCCGTGTAGTACACCATCTTTGCTAATCTGCAGTCGAAGTCCAAACTTAAAATTCTATAACCCATGCCACGAAAACTAAAACTAAAACAAACAAAAAGTTGAACAAGCGACCCCGGCAACGTCATTTCAGTGTCTTGATGAAGTTGTCCAGGTTGTACTCCTCTTCGTACTGCGACACATCCCAGAGCTCCTTCAGCTCCCCGAGTGCCTCCTTGGCCTTACCACTTAGCCCTGTCTCATCAGTGAGGTTCTCCAACTTAGCACTGTTAGTGCTGCTTTGCCCGGCCTTGGCCTCGTCGTCCTGCGCAGGCACGTTGTCGGTGTCGAACAGGTCGAGTAGTTGGTGCGTGTCCATCGAGGCCAGCCCGCTGTTCTGCTGGTTCACAACGGTCGACGCAATATTCATCTTGAACTTCTGCAGACCCATAATCTTCTCTTCCAAGGTACCCTTGGTGATGATCCTGTACACGTTGACGACCTTCTTCTGGCCCAAACGGTGCGCTCTGTCCATGGCCTGCAGATCGTTCATCGGATTCCAGTCGTGCTCGATGAATATGACAGTGTCTGCTCCCGTCAGATTCAGACCCAGACCACCGACCTTTGTGGTCAGCAGCAGACAGTCAATGGACGGATCCTCATTGAACTTCCGGACCACCTTCTGTCTGTCACGCGGGTCGACACTGCCGTCCAGCCGCATGTATGTCACCGAGGGCATGTACTCCTTGAACAGGTCGTTCTCGACCATGTCAAGCATGTCCTTCAGCTGGCAGAAGATCAGAGCACGGTGCTGGGAGATGACCAGGTTTTCCGGTTGCTGATACCCGACAGAGCTGCGACGCTCCAAATCCTGCTCTCCAATACCACATTCGTACAGTAAATTCCTCAACGCCATCAATTTTGGCGCGTTGCTGATGTCGTGCAGGCTTAACCCAGTTTGATGTAGGTAAGCTTGCACTTGCTGAAACTGCGGATGCGTTGGAGTTAGAACCAAAGCAGGATGGTTGCACAGTTTTCTCATGTACTGCAACGCTTGGAACACATGCTGAGTGTTTCCAGTGTCCGCTGTGTTGGTAATGTCTTTTTCCACCACATTCTTCTGCTTCTTCGCGAAATCCTTGTACAACTGCTTCTGCAGGTCACTTAACTCACAATAGTAGTCTTGAATGATTTTTGGTGGTAAGTCAGATAACACATCTTCCTTCAGCCTTCTCAGCATAAATGGCAAAACTTGCTTATGCAGCGCTTCAAGTGCTAAAGTTCCAGCTTCCTGCTCTCTTGAAGACGTCTTACTATTTCTAGAGGCTGCAATAGGCTTTGCAAACCTCTCTTGGAACATCTTCTCAGAACCCAGGAAACCAGGCATCAGGAAGTCGAAAAGCGACCACAACTCGACAACATTATTTTGGATCGGTGTTCCTGTCAAAATCAACCGATGATTGGCGACAATGTGTTTGACCGCCTTGGCTAATTTTGATTGGGAGTTCTTGATAATATGACCTTCATCCAGAACGCAGTAGTTGTAATTCAGCTCGACAAATATGTTCAAATCATTTCTTGCAACATCGTATGAGGTCACAATAATATCCGCAGTCTTCAGCTGATCCCTCAAAGGTACACGTACAGAGGGCCCACCGGCATATACTAACACATTCAAAAATGGCGCGTATTGCTCGAATTCATTCTCCCAATGCCCTGTTAATGAAGGTGGACAAATGATCAGAGAAGGTAGTGGCCTTGTTTCTACTGAATGTGTCTTCTGGTAATCCTCACTTCTCAAGTATTGGTCACTTGCTATTATGCAAATTGTCTGCAAGGTTTTACCCAAACCCATATCATCACAAAGAATTCCATGTAGATGGTACTTATTGAGAAAAGCTAACCAATTAACACCATCCTGTTGGTATTTTCTTAATGTAGCTTTGATGGCCACAGGTAAGACAAATGGTTTTGCCTTTGACGGATCCATCATTTGCTGGATGAAATCACGTTCTCTTTCACGTCCCTCCATTAAATCACTAGGTAGTCCTTCAGGATCTGCTATACCTTCCTCCAATGGAACTAATTTGATGATTGAGGCAAATGTCGTGGTAGATAAAGTTCTTACGTTTTGATCAGAATCACTCATACGTCCCAATAATGGAACAATCAAGAAAATAACATAGGGAAGGATACCAGTACCTAGAGTGATTGATAGATGGTATACAAGTTCTGTAGCTCCTTGTCTGTCTATTATTGATCCTGCATTGTTCAAAAGTGGTAAAATTTCACGAATAATAAAGGTCATTATAACTGTAGGTGAAGTTTTAGCTAGATCAGCAAATGTTCTTGCAGCTGAATACCTGAAAATCGAATAATTTGATCTTAGGAAGCTCAGAAGCAGAGGCAATCTTTTCAACACTTCTGATTGTTGTAGTTCTTCAGTGAGAAAAGCAAAAATTGCCCTCAAAATTCCCATGGCATCTACTACTGCTTGACCCATAGGCATCACCTTCTCAATCGTACCTTCAATACCATTTGCTTTCACCGATTCCTCTTCCGTACTACCTTTGACATTTTCACCATCTGCAGTCAATAATTTGTTACAGTCCTCTAGCGGTTTGAATAAAATTGTATGAAATTGTGGTATTTTTGCCAACAAATCTGACCCAAACAGCTGCAAAAGTTTGCTTAGAGTGTACAAGCCACCTTTACGTTTTACTTGGGCTTCTTCTGCAATCTTTCTTAATTTAGCATCGTCTTGCACAGCAAAAGTGATATTCTCCCGAAGCAAGGTCATGATCGAATCACCAATCTTGGAGTTGCAGGCAAAATCTGGGACCTCTGATGTATCCACACATAGGAAACCGCACAAATTCTTAACTATCTTATTAGGAACGTTCTGTTTGCCATGTTTAATAAGTTCATCGATTAAATGTACAATGGAATCGCACGCCAAAACTTGCAGGCTCTCATTCTTTTCACCTTTGACGCTATCCATCAGCGATCTGATTATTGGATTCAGCTTTGAAGGTAATCCGTCAATAAGAAGTAATGACGAAGCGTAGTTTGCCAAGACACTTGAGTTCCGTGCTCTTTGTGATTCCTTTGCGGCTTCAATGGCCATCGAAACACGATATTTTGAGTCCTCCAACGCTTTCTTCGCGAGAAGCTTGTAGGAGTTATTCATCGATCTGAACATCTTATCGTAATATTCATTGTGGACTTTTTCTGCCATGGCGATGTTGAATGCTTCAGGGCCTGCGTCTGTTTCGCCCTGGACGATTATAGCGATGCTTGGTAACTTGTGTTGTGGAAGCATGCCTACGTCGACGAACGTCGACATCAAACTCTGACACTGCGTTCTCAAAGCCTTTAATGATGGGACCAACTCTCTGAATACCGGCAGCTTGTCGGGGTTTGTCAGCTGATCATTCATAACAGCTGTGAAATTGTCATGCATGAAGGACGGCACCTTCCCCTCACATTCTGGATGGTGCAGAGTCCATTCGACACAAAACTCTGAAACAACAATGGCGGCTAGCATTCTTGGGGTGGCGTAAGGCAGCGTAAAGCATCTTACCAAAACGTTCGAGAAGAAAGAGTTCAAGGTTGACTCCTGAAACAGTGCCAGGGTCAGCCCGAACGCCTTTGCTGCGAGCACTCTTGTGTTGATTATGATTTCCGACCCCAGCAGAAGGATGTCTCCTGCGATCATCGGAGCGTCGATATTGATTCTCTCGCTGTTCTTGGGTGGAGGGATGTCGGAACCGTTATGCATGTAGTCGTCGTCCGTCGGACTCACGTCCGATATGCTCCTCTTCCTTTCTGGATGGAGCTGGTAATGCTGGGAGGGTTTGAGAATGTACTGGCTTTCCATGCTGTAGTTTTTTCCGTTTTCACCGATCGGTGTGTTTAATAGATGCAGGATGGGTTGTAAATGCTTGCTGAAGACGTGGTCTAGCGTCTTTTCCGTGTGTTTGGACTTGTACTCGTGCAGCAGCGACCTGTAGACGTCGAAGGACAGCTGCAAAATCTCCGGGTTCTGCTCGAGCAGGATGTTCTGGAAGACCAGTCTGAACACTTTGCCGTTCAGCCAGTTTTTCGTGGCGTCATCCTTGATGGACAGGAACGCGCCGAAGAGATTGAGCACCGCGCGCCTCACGGACGAGATCGAATGGCGCAGAAACGGATACAGCTTCGGCACCAGCGACTTGAACGACCACTCGGAGGGGTTCTGTGCGGACTTGGTCTTCAGGACATCGAGGACCTCGGTCTCTCTGCACAGTTTGGCGAGCAGATCCATGACGGAGCCGACGCTGGAGGACAGGTCGTCCTCGAGATGCGTCAGAGAGGTCCAGATCGTCGTGATCACGACGTCTATGGTGCCGCGGTCGAGCTTGACGAACTCGCTGGTGATGGGCGCGAGGATGGCCGCGGCGACGCTCTGGACGTCGTCGTCGGTCTGGTTGAGCCCGTAGAGCACGATCTTGACCACCTGGTCCAACAGGCCGTGTCTGAGCAGAAAGTCCGTCTTGATGCTGACGAAGTAGCGCACGCCGAGCAGGCCGCCGTGGGTCGCCTCCCAGATCTTGACGGGCGACACGACGACCTGCGGGTCCTGCAGCACGAGCTGTTCGAGCTTGTTGAAGATCTTGACGGCGAGGTCGTCGTCAAGATGGACCAGGAGCGCGGCGAGCGTCTGGGCGACGGACTCGCGGACGGGTGCGACGACGGTGTCGTTGACGAAGTCGCCGAACCGGTCAAGGGCGAAGACCGTCAGGAGCCGCGTGGCGAGGTCCTCGAGACTGCGCCGGTTGCGCACGTCATTCTCCGCCTTGCTCTTGCCCTTGACGCGGCTGACGCTGGACGCGTGCTTTTTCATGAGCTCTCTGAGCCCGAGCGCGGCGCCGTGGCGCACCTCCCACGCGTCGTGCGTGATGTTGCCGAGCAGCAGCTCGTAGATGCCCTGGAACTGCCACACGAGGCCTGCGACGCGCTCGTGGCTCTCCATGATGGGCGCGGAGATCATCATGGACTCGACCATGATCTTGTTCTCGTCGGCCTGGCTGGTGATCTCCATCTTGGGGTTGTGGAGCACGGACGAGCGGTGGGCGCCGTCCTCCTCCTTCTTGACGGATGGCGACTGCGGTGTCGGGCTATTGCTGTTGCTCCTGTACGCGCCATTGCTCGGGCCGTTGCTCAGCAGCAGGCTCTTGGACACCGAACTCTCGGAGAGGTCGACGGGGCGGCCGGAGGAGTTCTTGGCCTGTATCTTCTTCTTCCGCTTTGCCATGGCGAGCATGCGCGCGGACTTTTTACTGGACGTGCTGGAGGCGCTGGCGGGGCCCTCGGCGGGCGCGCCCGCCGAGCCCTCGCTCTTGACGGGGCAGCCCTCCACGGCTTTGGCTGCGTCTGCGTCGGCGGCTGCGTCCGGCCGCGAGAGCTTCCGCGGGTTCGAGTCGCCGTCGGCGCCTGCGGCACCGCTGCTTCGTACCTCGGACGCCAGCAGGATCTTGCCCGTCTTGAACAGCTCGTGCAGATTCCACTGGTCCAGCGTGTGCATGTAGCGATTGTCCTGCAGGAACAGCGCGCTGTCCTGCGCGGCGGCCTGCTCGAGCCGGAGCTGGATGTCCTGCTCCAGCTTGACCTGGGCGGTGCCGGCGGGGGCCGCGGCATCTGTGGGACCCGCGGGCCCCGCGGGGCTGTCAGCGCTGTTTGGGTCCCACAGCGCCGCGTGGGCGACGATGCCGCCCACGGCGCGCGCGGCCGTCACACGCGTCTCCCATTTCTTGACCAGCAGAAACGGGTACACGCGCGACAGCAGCGACAGGATGTCTTCTGGATGCTGTTTCGCGAGGTCGCCCATCTGGTCTGCCGCCATGTTCCGGACGACCTGCGTGGAGCCGGTCTCGAGCAGCACGACCTGGCGGTCGAGCCGCGACACCTGCGACGTCATATGGCGCGCTGGCGGTGTCTGTGTATCGCGGTAGCGCGGAGCGGCGTCCTGCTACGCGGTGGGTTGGGGGGCCGGGGTGCGCGCGCTGTCACTGGTGTAGCCGCCGGTCTCTCGGGGGCTGTCGCAGTGTGCGAACGACGCGTCGTGCCCGCTGGGTTGCCTGTGTTTGTGGCGCCGCTGTTTCTCGAACCCGCTGCGAACGTGCGGACGGGGTGCGGGCGGACGGGCGGACGGGCGGTTTTCGCGCTGAATCAATATATCGCTTATCTACGCCGCGAACACCACACTCGGTTTTGTTACTTTCTACGGTTGCGTCTCCGAAAGTGCTGCGCGGTCCTGTCTTCGTGAAATGTTACCTCGGATCTCTATGCGTGCACAGAGGCTAACGGCTTGGTTTTCCTGTAGAAGTGCTGGGGAGAGGCTAAGAAAAGAAAGGGGGAAGAGGTTCTGAACAAGAAGATCACGTGGCAAAAGGGGTTGGAGTCCAGAAATGCACGTTTCGGGACTCGTCCAGCAGTGGTAAAACAATCTGCTTTTTATATGGATGGGAAAATTTTTCCCGCCGGACGCGTAGGCTGGGCAAAAGAAACGGGCCGGCGGAGCCAGGCGGGCGCGCATGCAGCGCGAGCGCGGGCGCGGCGGGAACGGGGAAAGGAGGGCGGGTAACGGGGCAAGGGTTACCCGGGGACACGGAGGTATCGTTTGGCACGGCGCCGGCGCCTCCCAGGATGACTGCTGAATCATTTGACGGGCCCGGCGCCCACGGAGACTCCAGCGCGCACAGCCGCCGCACCGCAAGGCCCGCAACCGCCCGCACCGCCCGCACCGCCCCCGCAACTTCCACGACGCCCGCAGCATGTCCGTCTCATCCAACCCGTACGCGCCCGACGTCGCAGACCTCGTCTCCAACGTCAACAACTTCCAGATCATCGAGTCGACCCTCAGAGAGGGCGAGCAGTTCGCGAACGCGTTCTTCTCCACGGAGAAGAAGATCGAGATCGCCCGCGCGCTCGACGCCTTCGGCGTCGACTACATCGAGCTGACGTCGCCCGTCGCCTCCGAGCAGAGCCGCAAGGACTGCGAGGCCATCTGCAAGCTCGGGCTCAAGGCCAAGATCCTCACGCACATCCGCTGCCACATGGACGACGCCAAGGTCGCCGTCGAGACCGGCGTTGACGGTGTCGACGTCGTCATCGGCACATCAAAGTTCCTCAGGCAGTACTCGCACGGCAAGGACATGAACTACATCGCGAAGAGCGCGATCGAGGTAATCGAGTACGTCAAGTCCAAGGGCCTCGAGATCCGCTTCTCGTCCGAGGACTCGTTCCGGTCGGACATCGTCGACCTGCTGAACATCTACAAGACGGTTGACAAGATCGGCGTCGACCGCGTCGGCATCGCAGACACCGTTGGCTGCGCGAACCCGCGCCAGGTCTACGAGCTCGTCCGCACGCTGAAGAACGTCGTCTCCTGCGACATCGAGTGCCACTTCCACGACGACACCGGCTGCGCCATCGGCAACGCGTACTCCGCGCTGGAGGCCGGCGCGCGGCTCATCGACACCTGCATTCTGGGCATCGGCGAGCGCAACGGCATCGTGCCGCTCGGCGGCTTCATGGCGCGCATGATCGTCTCCGCGCCCGACTACGTCAAGTCCAAGTACGACCTCAAGCGGCTGCGCGACCTGGAGACGCTCATCGCCGAGGCCGTCGAGGTCAACTTGCCGTTCAACAACCCGATCACCGGGTTCTGCGCCTTCACGCACAAGGCGGGCATCCACGCGAAGGCCATCCTGGCCAACCCCTCGACGTACGAGATCCTGAACCCGGAGGACTTCGGCATCACGCGGTACATCCACTTTGCCAACAGATTGACTGGCTGGAACGCCATCAAGTCGCGGGTCGAGCAGCTGAACCTGCACCTGACGGACGACCAGGTCAAGGAGGTCACCGCCAAGATCAAGCAGATGGGCGACATCAGACCGCTCGGCCTGGACGACGTCGACTCGGTCATCAAAGACTACCACGCGGACACCAAGGCCATTGCGTAGACGTATTTAGCCTCTGTATTTATTTATCTAGCGAGAGAATGTGCTCACAGCAACAAACAACGGGCCCCTGCACCGCATCGGACCCTTGCACCGGAGTCAGGCCGCGGCGCGCGGCTGCACCAGTGCGAACGGACGGGCGCCGGAGAGGAGTCCCGGCATAGCGGGACTGCGCACCCATACATCGAGGGACATGAAAAAATTAGACAGACAAGACCGAAATTTAGATTTTCCGTCGAGCGGCAGCAGCAGGGTAAGCGGGCGAAGACGCACGCACACATCCACACAACGAGGTCCTCGCCTGCATCCACTATAAATTATACTGGATTTTTCAAGAGGTTGTTCCATCAACGCATCTTGTGTCAGACATCGGAAGAAGAAGACCAGCAATTCAACAACAGAGACAATGCCAAGTACGTTACAATAATCAAAACAACACACCATCTCTAGCAGATGGAGTGTGGCCCAGGTGTAACGACCTGGGTTCAGAGGTTCGGGTCCTCATAAATATCAAAGGGTTTGCAGTTCAACCACTGAACGCATAATTCACACACCTTCCTGCACCTACATCTTTGCCTGAACTCCCGACACTTCAGGCAAAGTGGTGCAGATACGGAGGGGTGTTTAACAATGTACTGATCACGTACGTGCGATCTGTGCTCTTTGATATTTATGTAGACCTCTTGAACCTCTTACAGGCGAACAGCCCACTAACAATAGTATATACAGGAGCTCCAAGAACTTACTCCAAGACTTACTCTACTCCAAAGAGACCTTACGAGTCCTCTCGTTTGGATGCTGAGTTGAAGTTGGCCGGTGAATTCGGTTTGAAGAACAAGAGAGAGATTTACAGAATCTCTTTCCAATTGTCCAAGATCCGTCGTGCTGCCAGAGACTTGTTGACCAGAGATGAAAAGGACCCAAAGAGATTGTTCGAGGGTAACGCTTTGATCAGAAGACTAGTCAGAGTTGGTGTCTTGTCCGAGGACAAGAAGAAGCTGGATTATGTCTTGGCTTTGAAGGTCGAAGATTTCTTGGAGAGAAGATTGCAAACCCAAGTCTACAAGTTGGGTTTGGCCAAGTCTGTTCACCATGCCAGAGTCTTGATCACCCAAAGACACATTGCCGTCGGTAAGCAAATCGTCAACATCCCATCTTTCATGGTCAGATTGGACTCTGAGAAGCACATTGACTTTGCCCCAACCTCTCCATTCGGTGGTGGAAGACCAGGTAGAGTTGCTAGAAAGAACTCTGGTAAGCAGGGTGACGGCGAGGAGGCCGCTGGCGAAGACGAAGAGTAAATCGATTAGCATATCATTTCCGCCGTGCTGATCTTTGTATTTTAGTTTTTACCATTTTATCATGGTTGCAAGTATCAATGGACAGAGTAGGGCGTGGTAGCAATGGTGTTTATCTATATAGAGAGCCCCAGACGCTCGTCCCCTTTGAAATTGAATAATTGATATCATGACTGCATCTCTTATGACACAAGTATATAGCGAGTCTATATGTACATTAAACAGGAATATTAATTGTTATTAGAAAAGCTGGCTTGAAGAGCATGCGACCGTTCCCGACCTGATTAATACAACATTATACTTAGCTTTTTTTGCTTATAAACACTCATGACGGCTACACCCACACATTTAGTAATCCATTGAAAAAAGTTATGTTTTTTTTGCGTTCCTTGGAATATGGCATGAAATATTTCCCGCGGACGGGCGTGCGCGAGATGCTTCTCCTCAGCAAGTTCTCTGTGGCAG
Organism: Hagleromyces aurorensis; assembly: GCA_030705145.1. Taxonomy (NCBI): domain Eukaryota; kingdom Fungi; phylum Ascomycota; class Saccharomycetes; order Saccharomycetales; family Saccharomycetaceae; genus Hagleromyces; species Hagleromyces aurorensis. The sequence continues at coordinate 41,951 of JANIWU010000029.1, read as the reverse complement.
GACTTCCTGGCTGGTAGGACCGGTCCTGGTGGGAGCACAACCTACTCTTCCTGTCCAGCTCCAGAAGGACACTGAGGCCCGTCCACACCAACCACCAGCAGGGATTGGCCCTCCTAGCTGGAGATCCCTGTTAGTACGCATCTGAGCGAACTCAGGCCTGCTGGTCCCTCAGCGAGCCATCCGCTGGAAGAGGAACTAGGTTAATATCAAGAACACACGAATAATAGCATTAGACGCTCCTTCTCTGCCTTAAGAGGGTTCAACAAGACAAGGACGACAAGCAAAAATGGGTAAATCGTATGTCATAATTGAAGTAGATCAGAACCGTTGATAGGCGTTGATTGTTTTCAGTGATTCATGGTGAAATTTGGATAGGAATGCAGCAAGCAAACCAGATTGATACTAGATTCTATGCACAGAGCACGAAATATGACCAGATTGTTTGAATGGATACCAGAAATGTGTGTGCTTTCTTCCAATGAGCAAGAGTGCAGAAAGTACTGTGTGGCTCCAGGCAGCCCATTAGCAGAAACCCCACGATGAATAACCAACCTCTCACAGTGTGTCACTACCAGCACAATGATTAGCCTTGCCAGCAAAGCGGTTGTAAATATTGCGGAATACTAACACTCAATTTTTATACAGACACGGTTACAGATCTCGTACTCGTTACATGTTCCAACGTGACTTCAGAAGACATGGTTCTCCATCATTGTCTACCTATCTGAAGGTCTACAAGGTTGGTGACATTGTCGACATCAAGGCCAACGGTGCTATCCAAAAGGGTATGCCACACAAGTTTTACCAAGGTAAGACTGGTGTCGTCTACAACGTTACCAAGTCCTCTCTCGGTGTCATCGTCAACAAGATGGTCGGTAACAGATACATGGAGAAGAGATTGAACTTGAGAGTTGAACACATCAAGCACTCCAAGTGTAGACAAGAGTTTTTGCAAAGAGTTAAGGACAACGCTGCTAAGCTTGCTGAGGGTAAGGCTAACGGTGTTGCTGTCGAACTAAAGAGACAGCCAGCTCAACCAAGAGAAGCCCGTGTCATCTCCACCGAGGGTAACATTCCTCAAACCTTGGCTCCAGTTCCATACGAGACCTTCATCTAATCGCTTTTGATAGATGTCTGTTTTGGAATTTATCAGTTAATCCCATTTGTTAGTTGAACATATATATACTGTGTCTAATATAACATTTGTACACGTACTATTAACTAGGAAGAATAATCAGAAGCACAGAGAAAGTGCGTATGGAGGCATACGGTACTAAAGCTTTTCATCCTTTCGAAAATGTTTGCCGCCATTATCTCTCATCTGCAGGTATTTCATTGGGAACTTCGTATTTTGATTTGAATTTCCCGTTAGTCTTAAATTGTAAAAGTTTTTGAGGCAATGAAATCAGCTACTCACTCTTCTGTTTGCTCAAGCATCTTTATGTTGAATACAGAATACTATCATCATGTGCTCTCTGTCGAGTAGGATAAGCGGCACTATCGCGCTTATCGAATTAAATATCAGATCAAGAGCAATACCCAGTAGTTACATTCACCACTTGAGGCTTGTCAGTTACGGATTTGAACTGCTGAAATCAGGAACGGCATAACTTCAACTGGTCAAGTACCATAGTCATTGTTCCAACCGCTATATTACAGTGAGACTATTTTTGTTTCCCACATAAGAAAATTGAAGAAAAAACTGCCAATTGGGTGTCATCTAAGTATTATCTGACAAAGTGAAACGGATTAACAAGCATATCTTTGACTTCAATTGAACCATGCCGGACTTCCCGTGAATTTCTGTGGAGGGTCCCATAGGACGGCGCCCTCTTCGGCAGCTCATCACATGACTGAAAGTTTTTTGGAAAATGAATCATCAAGGCAGAGAGGGCGTATATATCCTCTACGTTAAGCAGCCAACGAACATAACCAACTAGAACGAAATACACCAGCCAAAATGTCCTCGTTTGGTAGTTTCTTTCGCGTTACAACATACGGTGAATCTCACTGTAAGAGCGTCGGCTGCATAGTCGATGGCGTGCCTCCAGGCATGTCCCTTACGGAAGAGGATATTCAGCCGCAACTAACAAGAAGAAGGCCCGGCCAATCCAAGCTCTCGACACCCAGAAATGAGAAGGACAGGGTCGAGATTCAGTCAGGAACAGAGTTTGGCAAAACCCTGGGAACTCCTATTGCCATGATGGTGAAAAACGAGGACCAGAGGCCGCATGACTACTCGGACATGGACAATTACCCTCGTCCATCTCATGCCGATTTCACCTACCTGGAAAAGTACAACCTAAAGGCATCTTCGGGAGGCGGTCGGGCCTCCGCTAGAGAGACAATCGGACGTGTCGCTGCGGGTGCCATCGCAGAGAAGTTCTTAAAGCAGGCCTCCAACGTTGAAATCGTCGCCTTCGTGTCACAAATCGGCTCCATCAAGATGAACAGAGACCCATTCGACCCAGCTTTCCACCACTTGCTCAACACCATCACAAGGGAGAAGGTCGATGCAACTGGACCAATCAGATGCCCAGATGCCTCTGTGGCGGGCGCCATGGTCAAGGAGATCGAGAAATACAGGGGCGACCACGACTCCATCGGCGGCGTGGTCACGTGTGTGATTCGTAATGTCCCCACTGCCCTCGGCGAGCCTTGTTTCGACAAGTTAGAAGCGTTGTTGGCCCATGCCATGCTGTCAATCCCAGCATCGAAGGGGTTTGAAATTGGCTCTGGCTTTGCTGGGGTCAGTGTTCCCGGCTCAAAGCACAATGACGCATTCTACTTCGACGAGGAGACCCAGAGACTCAGAACAAAAACAAACAACTCCGGGGGTATTCAGGGCGGTATCTCCAACGGTGAAAATATCTACTTTTCCGTTCCTTTCAAGTCCGTTGCCACTATTGCAAAAGAGCAGGAGACAGCTGATTTCGACGGAAAGGTTGGAATACTGGCTGCCAAGGGTAGACACGACCCGGCTGTCACTCCCAGAGCAATTCCAATTGTGGAGGCAATGGCAGCACTCGTTCTTGCAGATGCACTACTAATCCAAAAGTCTAGAGACTATGCCAAGAATATCGTAAATTGAACACTGCATAGTGTCACTTTTGGTCTTTCTCTCACAGAATATATCTGATGCTTCTAGGTACATGTTTGTAATGTAACTGTTTGTAACAGCAGAAAAATAATATTATGATCCGCAATAAAGAGGCAGATTGATGCCTAGTGCATTGGACTTATGCGTGCTATAAATATAACTTCTACACATATCATCCCGCATATAGGGCCAGTTCCTATGCCCTTGTCAATGTGCGGAAATCCCGAAATGGTTACCCCGCCTAGCACTGATTTTCAGATGGCTGGTCTTTTGTCTGGTTGTTTCGGATCAGATCAATTAAATTACTATTGATGCAGAAAGTGCAAAAACAAGTTCGAATCTGATCTATATTTGCCAAGCAAGGCATTCAAACCGACATCCCCTTTGCTTTTGGGATGCAGAACTATATATAATTGAAATATCCTTGAAGATTTATTCGTAAGGGAAAACCGTGCGAAACATCCAAGGCGGTTATAAACACCAAGCCATAATAGAGTAAGCTTTGATTGAAAATAGACACTTGCCATAGACTATTTTTTGCAGGTCTAATAATTGATCTTTTTTGTTTGTTCAACTTGCATATTTTCAGGTCTTCATTTTCAAGTGTATTGGTGCAGTATTCAAGAAGTGAAACTACACAATAACCTTTTTCGTTCGTTGCCAAGAAAACATAAGATTATCTTCAACTGAATTGATATTACACACCACTTTATCATTATATCACCCCTTTCCAATCATTAGCATATGTCAATTTCAGTTCAAACCAGACAGCAAAGTTTAAATCCACCGTTTAAAGTAAAGGCAAAATATGGGTGGTCTGGCCAGTCGAAGGGCGACTTAGGCTTTCTCGAGGGAGACATCATGGAGGTGACAAGAGTTACTGGCGATTGGTATTATGGTCGTCTACTTCGCAACAAAAAATGCCTGGGATATTTCCCAAACAATTTCGTGAAGTTGCTGGAAGAAAGAATCAACGATCCAGGATCCATGTCTATAACACCAACAAATGAATTCAATCCAGCGGACTCACTTTCAAAAGTTGTCATACCGCCAATACCGTCGCGCGTAAGGAAAAGCGACAAGCAATCAGCGTCGGGATTTAGCTCTTCCAACTCAAATCACAATTCCAGAGCTGCTCGAACCCAAAATTCTCGGTATCGTCAAGGGGACGACCAACATATGATGGAGTCCTTTGGTACTAGACACCACAACTACCATTCGGCACCAAATTTACCAGAAATTTCAACCTCCCTGGATCAACGATCCTCGCCCAGACGTTCACGGTATCCTAATGAAATATCAGTTGGTTCATCCAACGCACAAAAAAGACACAGCATAGAAAAATACAATAAAATTGCATATAATGAGAAATCTTTAGGAAAACTTCCAGCAATCCCACCCATCCCAGATATCTCGAGAAACGACAGACTTCAGAAGACCCAATCACAACCGCCCAAATCATACTCATTGAACGACATTCCAGCTGCCAAGTACAGGGACGCAAACTATTACAAGGAACATCAACGATTCTATGACGGCTACTACTTATCGAAGAGATCATCCATTGCTGAAGAATCTAGCTCTTCGGACCTTTTCTCTAACTCTCAATACCTTGATAACTCTTGTACCAGCAGTGAAGATAGCTTTGCTCTCATGAGTGATTTCAGTGCTACAAGTGCAGGTAGTTTTGCTAGACATAGACATGCACAGTCATTTGCTGATTCACTAGAGAGATCTCAATCAGGTTCAGCCACATCATCGAATTCCTCAAATGATAATGACCTTTCTAAAGCGGGCTCTAACAATGGAAAAATGGGTGGAATTTTGAGAAGAATCATTACAAAAAATAATAATAGAATGGGTGGTGGCCCATCGACGCCTACGTCCCCCAATGCATTGCCAAAACTTCCAGACATTCAAAATCTAAACATTTCTGTTACGCACAACGATGCCCGTGATTGGCTGGCAGTGAAAACCCAAGTGAATAGATCGCGCACGCTTACAAAATATGAAAAACATCCTCGATACATGAGAGCTCTTGAAGAACATAGGGATATCGTTCTTCACCCACAGGATGCCATCTACAATGGATTGAATACAAACGAAGTCAAATCATTTGGACAGGCAGGCCTGGTAGATATTGAACTAGCCGAATTGAACAGAGAATACATTGATACAATAACACGGAAGCGGTGCAAGACCGCAAGAAGAACAAAACTTGACATATGGTCCCAGACAACTTTTTCAGCAAGATATACTTCAACCATCGAGAAACTTCGGGGCATCTATATCTTTTGCTGCGAAATGTTTGAATTGATTGATGACAATGGTAACACTGATTTTACGGTCGAGCCGCCAAATCTTGATGCAATTTTGTCTCAAAAATATTGCACTCCATATCAATTGACATGGCTGTTTAAGAAACTGGCTAATGCTTTGGGTATCACTTGTGAAATCGTGATAGGATTTTTAAAAACTCCTTCGTTCAGCAATTACGAATTCAAATACAACCACTGCTGGCTGCGAGTGCTGGTTAACAAAGAATGGAGGTTTATTGACGTTATTTTGGGAAATGTTAGCAATCCAATTCACGAATTTGTCAATAATCGAAAGGTTAGTGTGGCAGAAGAAAGTTATTTTTTGACGGAACCTCTAGAACATATATACACACACATTCCTCCAAGGGATTTTGAACAACACATAGTACCAAGCATTGACCAGTTGTCAGCGTTATATCTTCCATTGGTTTTTCCATCTTTTTTCAATAACGGCTTGAAGCTGTACAAATATAGTACCGCACTGCAATATTTGGAGGATTCTGAGATATATGAGCTATCTCTTGAAATACCTAGCGATATTGAAGTCTTTTCGTCAGTAGTGGTTGCCAACAGTGACGAAGCAGCCGCACAACAATACCGGAAATTAGAGCTATCGTTGACACAGGTCAAGAGACATAGAACCGATAGTGGGAGAAGAATTGCAGTTATAAAAGCTGTGCTTCCACCTGGTGTTGATAAGGGAACGTTGTATGTCCATTCTGGGTTGAAGGGTACCCAGACTAGTGTTGCAAACGTCCATCCTTTATCTTTAATAGTACCACTGGAACATAAGGGAAACCAAATGAAATACGAATTTGTGGTTAGAAAGCCATCTGATAATATCCAAAAGGTGGAATTATATGTTATAGAACCACAGAATCGTTATCTTTTTGCCAATAATGAGTATACATTTGAAATAACGCAGCATCCATATGATGGAGTTACCTATAGCAATTTTGCATCAAATAAGGACTGTACACATCCAATGGTGCTAAAATCTCCTTCTGGAAAACTATATGAGATGGAAAAAGTTGAACCCAACACATCTTTTGGTACATGGAGATATACTACAAAAGTAAAGGAGGTTGGTAAATGGACCGGACTTGTCATGGCAGACTCTGGCGTTGGTTGGACATGTTTTGCCGAATGGAAATGCATCTAAGTCAAGAAAAGCGGAGAATCCGATGAATGACTTAATTTAAAATATCACGCAGATTACAGCATCTGCATCTTTTGCATAAGAATAGAAAACAGTAGAATACATAATAAATTAATAAAATAAGCATGAATAATTTTAACTTCACGTAAATTTGGTGTAAAACGAAGATCGGTTTTTTTTGTGGAACAGACTGAAGGTTAGCTTCAAAAGATCTACCGAGTTCTCAGCATATTATGACAGATACCTACCAGCTTTAGAAATTATATTAAAGAGATTATTGCTGTAGCAAAAAAATAAACAATAATATGTTACACTATTTAAATCTGTAAATTTCTCAGAGATTAGCTAGTAAATCCACGTCACGAATCACCTTTATCTATAATTACACGTAGCCTGGGCTCTTTTTAAATACATATATCACGTGATATATTTTACAATTCAATTTCAATAAAAGTTATGAAAACAATGTAGGCATCTTGGAACTGTTAAAGCTAACGGAGAGTCTCTCAAGGGGAACCAATAACTATAGTTGATTAGATTGACCTGCATTTTATTTCAGCGAATTAAGCTCGAATGCTTAACTTGGATTCCTTATATGTTCCCAATGGACAGTCCTTTGACAAAGAATGCTGCGCCAGATTTGCAGATGCACTAAAGGAGTTCGTTGTAGCAGGAAAAGATGATGCAAACGGGGCTGATCCATTTGAGGTAATCAATAAATTTGCAATAATTGCAATTGACGCTTTGCAAAGTGACACGGGCTCCAGTTTTGGATTTGTAGATGAAACGTGCAAGGATTGGGATTTAGAGGTTAAGTTCTGGCATCTTTTAGAATCGTTAATGGAGTATAGAACAGCAGATCGAGAGGTGAAGAAAACTTCACTTTCGAAATACAACTCTAGTGCAGCATACATTAAGGATCTGCTTCACAATAATAGTGATCTATATGAAATTTGGATTGTTATCGTTTGGCTTCAGAGGAGCCTTTCGAACGTTTACAGGCCAGAAGGCATTGCAAGTTCAAAATGGTCCCATACTCTGATGAGTTCTGGTTTGAAAAGCTGTGACATGGATGCACCATTACGTGATACGAATGTAATGATAGATAACGAGGACAGAGAAGCCGACCATACGCTGTTTAAATATGTGTATCAATTACTACTGGCTGGGAAGTATGAGGATGCCATTGAGGAAGCCAGTCTATCGGAAAATACGACCCTTGCGATGATTCTTTGTGGAATGCAACAGTATATGGATCCCAGCGTTGATGACGATTTGGGGGCGGAATTTGATACTCAGCAAGGGATAAAGAAGCATGCTTTATGGAGGAGATCGGTTTATGAGATGTCAAAGAACACCAGTCTCGACGCTTACGAAAGGGCGATTTACAGTTTCATTTCAGGGGACATTCCACAAAATGAGGTTTTGGATGGCGACAGCTGGGAGACAGATTTGCTTGTCTCCTTGAACCAGATCCTTCAAAGTGAAATGGAGAATCACCTTATCGCAAATGGTAAAGTCGATAGTGAAGAATTAATTGAGTCAATCCCAACGAAGAGCTCATCACTGAAAAATACGTTGAACATTGTCTCCGCCAAGCACGAAATGGAAAGCGAGCATCCAATTAGAATTTTAATGGCTGGCCTGATGCTGAATACTCTTTCCTCTGTTCTACACTCGTCAGTAGAAATGTTGCTAGATATCATCAGAGACCAAGGCGAACAAAATGATTTGACGGACAGCCCCTACCTATTGAGGGTTATTACGCATTTGGCCATCATCGTTGATGTCATCGTGCCAGGGTGTGTTCCCGAGGACGACAAAGCCAAGTTAATAACGGCATATGTCAGCATACTGAGATATCATGGACTCTTTGAGATTATCCCAACTTACATCATATTCTTAGATGAACACGAGATGTTGGAAGCGTACTCATTCATTCTGTCCACGCTTCATGACCCTGTTGAGAGGGAGAAACAAATAGAACTAATGACATTTTATGGATTTCCAATGACAAATATTTTGAGAAGAACAACGGAGAGGGTATTTGTAGATACGGAAGAAGCATACACTCCAACTGGTGACATCGAAATAACGTACGAGATATCGGAGGAGGATACCCAACTTTCCCTAGCTGTGGAATGGTTGATACGAGGGAAGTTATATACAGATGCTATGGACGCCCTCCTAGCACTCTGTAGACGATTCCTTTTGACGGGCCGTTTGAGAGCGATCGAGGACTTTTTTGACAGTAACGACCTTACGGCCGTTCTTGAAAACTACCAGTTGACACATCTGTGGAAGGATGACCCTAATCCAGAAGCCGAGGAGAAGCTTTATGAAGTTACACAGTATCAGTCATTGGTAAGCGCTGTCAAGAAGTACAGAAATTGGCACAATACTGTTGTGGAGAGAGGTGACACCACCAAGCTGGACGTCTCGGAAACAATAGATAAGTTCCAAGACTACAGTTCCGAGATTAAGCTGACCATTAACACATTCCTGTCCAAAGTTTCGGGCGACAACGACACCCTGTTCGAGATTCGTGCCCTATATGTTCCATATATGATAATGGAGCTACACAAAGAATACGTGAACGCATTCAGATTGCTCAACGTCAAGAAATTCATCGAGGAGGCTCTGAAATTTACCGAAGTTGTCGCCAACGAGACCGACAAGATATATCTGCTCTTCCAGAGCAGCGGGAAGCTACAGGAGTATCTTCAACTCATTGCATCGACAGCGACCATCGCTTAGAATCATATACTGTGTAGCTTTTTTGGGTAGCCTTTGTTAATGGAAAACGTTAAATGTAATATAGATTAAAGTGATGTTGCATATATACTACACTGTTTACATATCCTGTTGGATGAAACCCTTGTGGGAGACGTAGATACCATCCAAAAACTTACGGATATCCTTGTTTCTGGCCTTACAGATCTGTTGTAGATCAGCAGCGTTCTGGGAAACAACTTCGACAGAGTTACCGGATAGAACGATTTCGTCCTTTTGGTTAGCGGAGAAGTCAATGGAGACACCCTCTCTAACTGGGACCAATCTAACCTTCTTGTCACCCAAGTAGTTTCTGATCTCGATGAACTTAGCACCGTCCTTCTCAACGACGTTGACGTTGATTGGGAAATGCGCGTAGACGTATCTCATCTTGTATTGGTAGCCCTTTGTGACACCATTGATCAAGTTGTCGACTAGAGACTTGACGGTTCTCAAAGCAGCGACGTGCTTTCTGTCACCGTTGTGCACGGTAACCTTGATCAACTTGTTGCTGACCTTGGTGAAAGTGACATCAATGTGCTTCAAGTTCTTGACCAAAGTACCTCTTGGACCAGTGACCTTGACGACTCTGGATTTGATGCTGACAGTGACGCCCTCTGGGACTTCAATGCTTTGTTCAGTTTGGATGTACTTCATTGCTTAGTGTCTCGGTCTTTTCGAAGTCTAGCCAGTACTTCACAGAAATATTGTCTTTTAACGTTTATGCTCTTCGCCTTGGGCCTGTTCGTTAACGCACTACAGTTCGGTCGCTGCTGCTCGGTGTCGGGCTCGTGAGCACATGATTGAACAACTTCCAGGCGCCGAGCAGCGTCTGCGTCAGTGATGCATGTCAGGTGACTTTCGGCACAGCACTTTTCTTACAAGAAACAGCAAAAAATGAAAAAAAAATCATCATAAAAAACATCCATAAAACTAACACCCGAACATTCCTACAGTCATTTGTTTTTCAAATAATGCACCCACACACCTAACGAGTCATGTAGTACGAGTAGTTTAAACGTGCACGTGAGTCCTGTACCGCGCTACTCGCTGTCTTCCTGCTCGATCATCTCCTGCAGCTGGGCAAATATACGATCTCTGTATTCTGAAAGTGTCTCGTCAGGAGCGCCCTGCATCTCTGAGTTGAATTCCTTTGTGTCCATATCTGTCATACTATCCGAGTTCAAAAACTGCAATATGTCTGTGTTGTCGATCTGCTCGAGCAGCTCATCGTAGTTCGACTGCAACGGCTCCTCAGCAGCGAGGGCCTCGCCCTCGCTGCCAAACAGCACAGACCGGTCGTCATCTTCATCCTCGGGATAGTCATTTTGGTAGAAGTTTTCCTCGTTAGAGTCTTCATCGTCCGAGGGTAGCTGGCTCTCGCAATCGGAGTCCTTGTCGGGCAGTAGTTCGAGATCTGCATCCAGAATTCGCACGTAGCCAACATTTTTTGCTCGCGAATACGTGAAAAACTCGTCCTCTGGGACGGTCTCAAGGTGGTATATGTCGTAAACGTAATCTTGACTTGGAATGGTCAGGATGCGCGCTTTCTCGCCTGTGAAGTGCTTGTTACTTGGCTTCTTCCTCTTAACAGCGCCGTCGCCGGGCGGATTCAGCTTGAGGTAGTTATCTATCAACTGGCCAATCTCTGGTGGAAAGTCTTCCTTATGAGAAACCTGCTCAGTTTCCTCCAGCTCGCGTTTCCGCCGTTGCTGCTCTAAAACAAAATGCCTATTCGCCCTGTCATCCAACTTCAGGAGTGGCGTGGACTCCTCTGAGCCGCCCTGGTACGAAACTGACTCTACAGTTCTTTTGAGCTTGAAAACATATTTGCTCCGTTTTATTGTCCGTTGTCCTTCGTCGATTACTGATGTATGCGCGGTTAGTAGAGGAAGCTTGTCAGGAAATCGCTGTATCAACTACTTACAGAGTGCCTGCACAGAATCCTCATCTCTGCGTCTCTTGACACGAATATATTCTGGAGTGTCAGACATGACTGCTAAATGCTCTTGATGCTCGTTATTTTCTTCCGATGAGCGTTCTCCATACATTTCCTATCAGTTCTTGATATTTTGATATTCCCCTAGTACTGTAGTGCCTGTGGCCACGTGATATTTTCTGTTATTAGAACGCCAAAGAGCGCCGAAAGGCAGCAATATAGCAGGTAGAATGGCCAAATCAATCCCTCTAGCAGCTATGAACATTTAGTTTTTGTATGAAATATTATTGGATACTTTTTTCCTCCTCACTTGCACTTTTTGTACTGAGTGATGCTGGTGCCAGGCTAGCGCCAGTAAATATGTTTGTGCACAGGTTTCTCCGGACCCGTTGCCACATATAAAACCCATCTCACGAGAGAGATGTACCGGTATCGAATTTTGCACTTTTAGAAGTGAACTAATAATTGTGGTAGATAACGGGGTCCAATGCTGAACAGACTATTTAACCCATCTCCGTTTCAAGCCGAATCAGTCACGGTTGTCACTGGTGGTTCCCAGGGATTCGGGCTGGAATTGGTCCTGGAATTATTGAAAAAAAATATCAAAATTGTGATTGTAGACATTGAACCACCACCAATCGATTTTTCTTTGAAACCCAATGTCTTTTACATCAGGTGCGACATAAGCGACAACTGTCAGGTGGAGGAGTTATACCAAAAAATTAAAGGCAAGATTGGACCAGTTTCAATACTTATCAATAACGCAGGTATTACTACCATCAATTCTTTGGAGAATATACCGAACGACACAATTCAAAAGATCATGCAGGTGAATTACATAGCTCCGTTCGCTTTGATGCAAACTTTCTTACCAGATATTGAGCAAGAAGGGGGCTATATTGTTAACATTGCATCCATTTTGGGTTGTATTACTCCGGCAAGACTAACTGTGTATGGTGCTTCCAAAGGAGGGCTTATATCCCTGCATACATCATTCTGCGCAGCTTTACATTTAAAAAAAACCAGGGTCAGATCCCTATTGGTTTGTCCCGGTAAAATTAAAACGCAGATGTTTGCAAAAGTTGCAACACCCTCAGACATTTTGGCTCCTGACGTTGATCCCGCAAAACTAGCCAAACGAATTATCAGTGCAATGGAGCGAAATTCAGCATCCGTCATAAGAGATCCTTACTATGCAAATTTAATTCCATATTTCAAACGGCTTAACTGGCCCTACATCAAACTTTTGAAAATGGTTAGTGGGATGGACAAAGCAACCGATATTATTACTTAGTGTTTGTAGTTTAATATATTCTGATTTGATAGATGCTCCATTAAACATAAAATTGGATAAAACTTTTACTGTCATAGTAAAGACAAGCCCAAATATTTTACAATAAAAACCTCAAAAATAAATCAACTCGATCAAAAAATTACGGAGGCAGTGAATTGCAGTAGAAGTGCTATTACTGCTATATTTATAGACTTTAACTTACAATGGTAGTACAACGAATTTATGTTGTCACTTTACACGCAAAATTCCATAGGGGTTCTAATCAAAGGAGCACAAGTCACATTTAGGAATCAATTAACTAGATGCGCAGTACATAAGAACAAACTCCGAAAGTGTACCATCCTTATCTTAGAAGAGATCTGCAGAAATAAAAATAAACTCTGTATAGCTAGTTGGTACACAATTGAGAAGGTGATTGCCCATAATTGAAGTTTAAGTGAACTGCTATACCTCGTTCTGAATTCTGGCCACTCAACAAAACAATCTGTCAAGGGAAGGAAGACCAAGTTCAGCAAAGTGCATAATACTTCACTCCATATACTTTGAGTCTTAAATTATGTCAACTGCTCTCTACACAGCTAACGACTTCATACTGCTCTCGTTGCCTTTATCGGCGCGCCCAAGCACGTCACCAACTACAAGCACAGACTCATGGTTACATGAAGAATTGATTGGAGGTAAGGCGTTTGTGTCGAATTTTAACATTCCCGAATTCAAAATAGGATCACTAGATACCCTGATTGTTGAGTCCGAAGAATTGAGCAAAATTGATGTCCAAATCGGGACCTCCATCGGAAAGATTGTAGAGATTCTTGGAACTCTTGTGGAGTCCAACACTAACGCGTACAAGACCATATCGATAAACAATGTTCCTATCCCGGAGTATCTGGAAAACTTTACATGGCAGACAAGGAAGTTCAAACTTGACAAATCTGTCAAGGAACTGATTGAAATCATATCGAGCGAGTCGGCTCAACTGGACGCCGATGTCAGAGCCACCAACGCCAACTATAACAGCGCAAAGACAAATCTAGCCGCTGCAGAAAGGAAAAAAACGGGTGATTTGTCTGTGAGGTCGCTTCATGATATCGTCACACCCGAGGACTTTATTCTGGATTCTGAATACATCACCACAGCACTTATCGCTGTGCCAAAAAGCTTGAAGAGTGATTTTGAAAAGAGCTATGAGACCCTGGCCAAGAACGTTGTGCCAGGCTCTGCGAGTATCATCTCCCAGGACTCGGAATACATCTTGTACAACGTGCATCTATTCAAGAAAAACTACCAGGAATTCGTAAATGCAGCCAGAGAAAGGAAGTTTATACCTCGTGAATTCAACTACTCAGAACAGCTCATCGATCAACTGAAGAAGGAGCACGATTCCGCAGCCAGTCTAGAGCAGTCTCTGCGTGTGCAATTGGTTCGGCTCGCCAAGGCTGCGTATGCGGATGTCTTTGTCAACTGGTTTCATATCAAGGCGTTGCGCATATACGTAGAGTCCGTGCTGCGGTACGGACTCCCTCCACACTTCAATTCGAAGATCATCGCCGTCCCACCTAAAAACTTGAGCAAGTGCAAAATGCAATTGATAGACACTTTTGGTTACTTGAGCGGAAACGCATTTGTGAAGGACAAGAAGGGAAAAATTGACAAGCAAGATACCAGTCTGCACCAGTATGCGTCAATTGTTGATACAGAATACGAGCCGTTTGTTATATATACAGTGTCTCTCGACTCTCTCAAGGCCTAGGAGCACCCAAGCCGGTTCCACAGTCAAAAATAATATGTAATAATGCCCTGTAGTAACTGAATAGATAATTTGCATTATGATTTTTGAAGCTTATTACCTTTCATCCTTCCACCTTATTTTCTGTGCGTGGAAGCGATTCGAAATATCCGGTACAGGGTAGGCTCCCTTTGTATATATTGCAACATTTAATACGACCGTTGAAATGCAGCGCATGTACAAGGACAGCGCATAAAGCAGACAAAAGTCAGTAGATCAACCACTCGATGGATAAAATGTATTGGAATGCACCGTCTGGTCACAAGAAATCCGTCGAGGATTTTTTTGGGAGCAATGAGGATACCGAAGTTAGTGATGTACGGTCCTTCGTAAGACTAACGGTAGGACCCGAGCAAACACAGAGTCTGCCATATCTGGTCCGTGACGGTCGTCGCATTCACGTTCAGGGACGAGATTCCCAGAATGGTATATCTTCTACAACATATCACACACCAGATGACTTTGTATTTGACAAAGTTTTCGAAAGTCGGCAAGATGATGCACAAATATCTGCACAGCTTGATAAAGAGCTCATCGGAGACCTGCTAGACGGACACAATACCAGCCTGATTAGTTATGGATGTTCGAAGAGTGATAAAACATCCTTTCTGTTTGGTGTTGATGGAAAAGAGGGATTGGCTCATAGAGTATTACGGAACCTCTACGAAAAAGTGTCTGCGATGGAACAACACAATGACAAATTGAACTTCACCCTCAAAACCAGCTTCTTGGAAATATATTCGGAAAAAATTTACGATCTGCTGGTGCCCCGGAAGGAACAGAAGGCGTTGAAAGTACATGGCGAGGCCAGGAAAAATGATTTGTATGTCAAGGACCTCCGATCGAAATACAGCTCCACCTATGAGGAACTTATTGATTCGCTAAAGGAGGGTATCCAGACGAGGAACACAGTCAATAAGATAGTATCCAACTGGAATATAAATGCGTCGAGTTGTATTTTCAAAATCTCTGTGGAACAGAGAGACTCGAAGGAGGACACCCTTACCCTAAGTGTGCTCACCATTGTAGATATTGCATGTTCAGACATCACGAAATGCCTGAAAGGAACTCGCACACATGAAGAGATTAAAAAACTTGGTATGTCAGTTGCAAAGTTGCACGATCTTGTGAATAAATTATCTGTGCAAAACACTGTAAGTGAACCTGAATCCCATGCCCATGCAGTTTCATACAAAGATTCTGTTTTGACCAGACTTCTCCAGGAGTCTTTTGGGTACAATGCAAAAACCACAGTTATCGTTAACATTTTGGCAGAGGAAAAAGCATCTGAAGTAGCGTCTGCGGATCTTGAATTTGGTCAAAAGCTGCGTACAATACATAATTGCACCAGAAGGAATATACGTGCATTGAACGAGAAGAAAAAGCTGGAATTAATCGAAAAAGATCGTAAGGTGATCGAAAAGAACTACAAGGGAAGAATCGACATTCTAGAAAAGGAGATTGCACTCCTCAAAAACAATGAAATAGAAAACGGCGGTGAAAGGCCGAATTACGAAATGCTCAAAGATGAAAATGTTAAGCTAAAAGAACAAATCAAATCCCTGACCCAACTGTTTAATAATAATGGAACGGCTGTTTTGCAGGAAAAGGAGAACGAAAATTCGGACTATACCCGCTCAGAAATATTGCAGAAACTAATGGCCAAATGTGAAAATGTAGTCGATTACCAGCTAACCATTGACAAGTTAACTATGAAATTGAAGATATCGCATGACAGGCTTAATTTTGAAAAATCAAAGAGAAAAGCTGTCGAGGCTATGAACTTGAAACTCTTAGAACAACTTCAAGGAAACGAAGAGGAATTAAAAGAATTACTCACTTCTAATGCAACAATGACACACGAAATTGAAAGTCTCTCTGGATTGGCAAAATCAAGACTGGAGAAGATGAATGAACTAGAACAAAGTTCGAAAATACAACTAAAATCTTCTGTTCGCGTACCGTCTGCTAAGCAGACGGATAACTCAAAAACCCCAGAGCATCATGAAGAGAAACACAGCAACAAAGGTTGGTTTTCTGGCTCTAACAAGACTGGTATATGGGGGTCGAGGAAAGTTTCATCCGGCAGCGTTGTCACCAATGGCACACATGAATCCTCGAAGATAAGAAACTCACCCAAGAAAGGGTTGAACCTACACGTAATAGGTGCTGACTCCACTTCAAACAAAGATGGAAAGGAATGATTAGGTTACGATTATCAATTATAACCAACCGAAGTAGAGAATAACAGTACACGACTACACGAAGTGTTATACAACGACTTCCCCAATCTTGGAACCCATATATATGGCAGCAAGGAGTATCAACACTTTTGCCGTGACCAATGGTCGAATTGGGATGCATCTCGCTGCAAAGAATTGGGGTAAATCCAGATGCCAGAATGAGTATAACACAATTAGTAAAATGTGCTTCTCATTCCACCGGGTAAAAGAAGTCATGAGATCCACTGTCTTTCGCAGTGGGTTCAAAACAAAGTGGAACATCTTCTTGAACTCATGTATTCTATTCCTGATATAATCAATTGGAACTATTATAAGATCTAGACTCTGGTGCAATTCATCCAGTTTGTCTGCAATCTCGTGATTTATGGATTGTAGTTTTTCATTTATTGTGCTCGATATCTGATCTATATCCCGCGAGACGTTGTGCTTCATGGTTGTTAAGTCAGTCGCTAGGTGTGCTATGACTTGTGGAATCACGTTAAATTCAATGTCCATTCTTAAGCGTTCGAAGTCATCGACGATACCAGACTCAATTATGACGAGTTCATCCGATATTGCGTCTGCTTTTTGTTTGGATAAATTTAATTGCTCGTCCAAGTAGCTATACAAATTGGAAGCTATCGATGTGTGGTTTTCCATCATGGCCTTGAATAAATTGTGAGAGGCTGTGAAGCTTTCTCTAGCCAAAAGATTGGCTGATAGTATTATTTCTCCGTCTGATCTGATATGTTCAGATATATCTGCCATTTTTGCTTCCATATAGGATGCCGTTTGCATGTATTGGAAGTTACGATTTACCATTTGAGAGTCATGAACATCGTTGATTTCTTTTATAATCGCATAAATTTGTGAGTGCAGGCTCGACAGGTCTATTTCCAATTCTTCAAGATGTCCTTTTCTAGAAAATTGCAGCTCATTGAAGGAGTCGCCAAAATATTGTGTTGCAAAGTTTAGAGTCTCCACAAAACTAGAATTGAACCGTTCCATTTGCTCCCTATGTTGGTACTTCATGTCTTGGTGCATACCTTTGGTGAGATTTGTGATGTTCATGAATAACTTCAATATTTGCTCCTTCTCGTATGGCAGAGAGTATTCATAGCATATACTAGGTAACTTTTGATAATTGCCACTGTATGTTGTCCACCATTTGTCAGATGATTCAAGCGCGAGCATGCATTCCATCATCGATTCAATATCGTACGCGTGACAGGCAGCGGGGACGTATCCTAGCCCTGAGGCTTCAAACTCACAAATGGAGAGTTTAACGGCAGTTTCAAGTTTCAATGCTGGGTCAATGTATTCTATACCATCTCTGAGACACGTTGGCAAAAATTCGGACAGGGCAGATTTTACACATGTCGGAACCAAAATTGGAAAATTATCCGCGAGAAACTTGTCATCGATTATTTCGTAATACTCAGTATTACTTATTTCTTCGAGAACTCTCAGCGACGGTTGTTTTAGTGCCATCACAACCCTACCAAGTATCATGAGCTCCAAAACAATAGACATATTATAAAACTGTCATAATATGTTCTTCTAATTTATATTCAGTTTCTCAGTGATTTGAAGTTAATTTGCATTAACTTTGGAGGATTCATATATGTTGAAGGCATTTAAAGGACAAAACTAGTCCTTTATATATGACATACTAGAATGTGAGGTTCAAGTGTGATGGTTCATAAATAATGTCCATCTAAAAATACTACACGTAAAAAAGGTAAATACATATTAACAGGCTGAGCTTTTAGGGTATCAAATATCCGAGAATATAGTTTTTATTATGAGATATTAATAACGGAATATATATGCAGAAATGGGAGGGAGTTAACGTTGCCAGAAGTTCTTTAATAATGTAGTCTTGGAATCTGAGTTGAAGCCGATCTTGCCTGATAGTTCTGATGCAACTTTTTCACGTTCTATCGTGGTCCTTAGACCTTTCATAAATTCTTTTGGAACTCGATGAGTATTTAGTATTGTTGCTACCATGGTATGATTCCCGAAAGCTGCGAACTGATTTAACAATTCACATAGAACTGCAGATGGTATATCCACATGAAATATTGATTTCAAAGTATGATAAAAGCTTGCGAGATAACCTGATATTTGCAGGGGCGGTTCATCTAGTTTACAAATCTGCTCCACAATTGCATGACTTACCACGGACAATATGGTCTCTGGATGGTTAGACTTCAGAATAATACCCAACAAGCTCTGTATCTCGCAGTGCTGGCCACAATAAGGAACTAGCAGTTTAAAAATAGCTGGATTTCCTGAGGTTTCTATTATGGGGCGAAAATTGGATATATATGCAAATCTGAGCCTCCTTTCTGAAGCATCCTTATAGCTGGAATTTACCAGATTCAAATACTGTATTATAACATCATCATCAGGCATTATATTTTTGCTCAGCAAAAAGTCCATAATTTTTTTAGATTTAGTCAGTTGCTTGCTCTTACAGTAGTATGATAGAACGTATCGGCTTACCAATGGTGCGAATTGCAACACACAATTTGTAGAGTTAAAATATCTGTTAGTGTGCAAAAGTAACAACTCAAAAGCTTCCGATAGTCCTTCATTGACATTGAGCTGATTCTTCTCAATCGAGAGGATAATCTGTAAAATCAGAGTTTCTAAAACTCGAAAAGAGTCGATTGTTCTTGATATATTATTGTCTATGGATCTTATGATTGCTTCCAATTTTATGGCAGACGTTATATGATGTTGGAGGAGGTATATGTAAACATCCTCCGAGAAAATCCCACTTGTTTTGTTTGATAAAACTGCTTGTACTAGAGAGTCTAGAGTTGAAGCTTCGATCGTTGTAGTCTGCAAGGTGCTAAAAAGTTGCGTCAATTTCCTAACTTCTGGCAGATGGAGCTTTACGAGCTTACTTGGTTTCACATATTCATTTATACTGCTTACATTTATTTTTTCAAAGTCACATTTGTCTGTCTTTTGCGTCATATGGGTATACCCTATTAGCCATTTTGATACGCCCCTGCCGGCACCAAATAAAATTTTCCTATTCTCCAAAACGGCAATACCTTTTTTGTTTCGAACAATTGCAGGCATGAATGACTTGCCATTTCCGAGCGATGGGTTTGTCTCTGTGAAGCAAGCTACGAAACCTTCTTGTTTACTCGGGGTGTAAAATGGATGTATGGTTTGCTGAGGGAACGGAATGCGATATCCCACCACATTGAGATTTAGTGCAGTTTTCACACGCAAATCTATGACTTTCTTCAGAGTCATCTTCAGTCCCCTTTCTCTGGGGTGACAGAATTCCAATCCACTAATTGATCTCCGTTCAGAAAAGTCACGTTCAGAGCTCAACTCTGTCCCTCGGAATTATTGATGTATGAAATATATCCCTATCTGGATGGATGCCTTCACTTTAGCACTTAAGCCACACTTCCAATCTATTCTATTTTGTATGGTGTAAACTCCATTAAGATCGATCTTGAAAAATCCGCATCAAATTGGCTCTCACAGTTATGACAATGTAATTTCGTTAAATTTGATAAAATTTGCAATCTCACATGTTAATCAATCGAGCCTCTATATGTGATGTCAGGAGCACTTATGCTGCTTCTCTCATTCTCAAATTGATCTGCTATAGTTGAATCTCTGTTTGACTTGGACCCTTCTGTCATTTCGTAAGTTTCGACCACTGATGACGTCTCATCGTGCAAAGACGCATATTTCTTGATGGATACAGTTCTCCGTAGCGTCCAAAGCAATGCACTGCACACTACTATTATGATTGTTGCTGCCAATGTTAGCCAACCAGCCCAATTCAAGTGAGTCATGAATATCAGAATGTCCACTAAAAAACAAAGCAGAGAGAACAAGAATGTCGGGAGAGAAAATAGTCCCACTAAAAGAAGGTAATTGGGAGAGTTTCCAATTGATATAACCGGTATTAGTAGTGTCATTACCCATAAAATGCTGACCATTCCGAGTGTTATCGGATGCACTACAAGTAATCTTGTTATTGCGTTAGCCAAAAATGTCGGTATTACTAACCCCACGTCCGCAGCTTCGTCTCCGTACTCTGGGTAACCGATTCCTCTGTCTGTACATAGAAGAAGGTCCTCATTATTCAACTTGTAACACCAGCCTAGAACTCCATATGAAAAGGCTCCATAGTCAGAGAGAGATATTCCATCTACTATAGGGACCGATATTACGGGCAATATGTGGAAGACTAATGCAATTGTTAACAATACCAGAACAGTTCCTGTCACAGTTTGGATGCTCATCTAAAAAGGTCTGTTTTCGAGCGTAGTATAGTCATTAATTATCCATTATTCAATACAAAAGGTGATTGTATGCTTTACTATACGTTTCCAATGAAGGGCACACAGCATTTTGGGTGACACAGCTATAACCATCTGTAAAGGCAGTACTTAGGAAATGCACGTATATAGTGATATGTTGATAGATGAAAAATTGTAATAGAAGAGATGCGATGCGATGCGATGACCTACAAAATCGAAAAATGGGGCCACTGTAATATAGGTTTGGTATATCATTTTGTTCTTGAGAGTATTTGATCTTTGAACTGGGAATTTCGTTTATAGGATGGCGAAAGTAAGCAGTAATGACCGATCAATAAGAGTCCCGACAAATGGTGTAACAAAGGGCAATCATGCAAAGAATCATCCTTACCGTAGGAAAGTTGATGAAAAGAAAGTGGTCAAGTTTTTTGGAAATGACAATGTTGATGACGATGTAGATATGGACAAGCGTTTATCTTTCAAGGAACTAAAGGAGAAAGCAAAACTGTTGCTCAAAACAAGAGAAACTTTGCCTGTATACCAAAATAAAGATGAAATTATGGGCTATGTCAGATCTAACAAGGTAGTGGTTCTGATTGGTGAAACAGGTTCTGGTAAATCGACACAGATTCCCCAGTTTATATTGGAAGAGCTGAGTGGTAAAGGTGGAATTGCAGTCACGCAACCGCGTAGGGTCGCTGCCATCAATCTGGCGACAAGAGTGGCACAGGAACATGGCTGTCATGTGGGAGATAAAGTTGGTTACTCTGTTAGATTTGATAATAAGACCAGCCACAGTACCAAATTGAAATACCTGACGGATGGTATGCTCTTGAGAGAGATAATGCTGAACAACAACTTGAAAGATTACAGTACAATCATCATTGATGAAGCGCATGAAAGAACTACATTAACAGATTTGATCATTGGCTTCTTGAAGACTTTGATTCACACAGAGAGACCAGATCTCAAAGTTATAATTATGTCGGCCACAATTCAAGCTGAAAAGTTCAGCGCTTTTTTCAACAAAGCGCCAATTTTGTTTGTAGAGGGCAGAAAGTTCGATGTCTCGCAGTACTACCTGAAGAAACCTTCAGACGATATAATGGACGCGGTCATTAGGTGCTGCGTGCAGGTAAACCTGAGTGAACAGCTCGGCGATATTCTCTGCTTTCTCCCGGGACAGGAGGAGATTGACAAGGCCGTGTCTATAATCAACAAAATCGCTTCTATTGTTGCCAACGAGAACCCAGTACCATTGATGGTTGGAATCCCCCTCTACGCTGCCCTTCCGCCGATGCAACAGGCACAGGTTTTTCAAAAGATCAAGGGTTTCAAGAGGAAAATCGTCTTCAGTACCAATATCGCGGAGACTTCCGTCACCATACCTGGGGTCAAATATGTCATTGACACCGGTCTACGGAAAGTCAAGGTGTGGAGACAACAGCTGGGTCTTGCGACTCTGTTGACAGTGCCCATATCGCAGGCCAGTGCGAAACAACGGAGTGGGCGTGCTGGTAGAGAATCCGAGGGCAAGTCGTTCCGGCTGTACTGCCGAGGCGATTTTGCCAAGCTGCCAAGAGAGACCGAGCCAGAAATTGCAAGGACGGACGTGACTTCGCCGCTGCTGATGCTCAAGAAATGTCAAGTCGACGACATAATGAACTGGACGTGGTTTGAGCACCCGGGCAGGGAGACCGTCCTGCGGGGGCTGCAGGAGCTGTATCAGCTGGAGGCCCTAGACAACGCGGGCCGCATCACAAAGCGGGGCGCGCAGATGGCACTGCTGCCGCTGCAGCCACATCTGAGCAGCGTGTTTATCAGCGCGAACGAGGCCGACTGTCTGTCGGAGGTGCTTGATATCGTATCATGTCTCAGCGTGGAGAACCTGCTACTGAACCCTGCGCCGGAGCTGCGCGACGAGGTCAACGAGAAGAGGCTGTCGCTGTGCAGCGAGGGCAGCCGGCACGGCGACCTGATCATGTTCAAGGAGCTCTTTGACGTGTACAGGCTCGAGCTCGGGAGCCCCCAGGAGCGCAGCGAGTGGTGCCGGGACCTGCACATCTCCTACCGGGGCTTCAAGAACGTCGTCAAGATCCGCGAGCAGCTGTGGAGCTACTGCCGGTACATCTTCAAGAGCCTGCCCGAGGTGCGGGAGTCGGCGCTAGACCGGGACAGCATCGAGCCCGTGCTGCGGTGCTTTCTCAGCGGCTTCGCGAAGAACATCGCCATCGGGATGCCGGACCGGTCGTACAGGACCGTGACGACGGGGGAGCCCATCAGCGTGCACCCGTCATCGATGCTGTTCCTGAACAAGCAGTGCCCGGCCATTATGTACACAGAGTACGTGTTCACGACGAAGGGCTACGCGAGGAACGTCAGCCGCGTCGAGCTCGGGTGGCTCCAGGAGCTCGCGCTGCAGACGGCGACGGTTGCCAAGCGCAACATTCACTCCTGAGCGGTCGCGTCCCCGTCTCCGCAGCGGCTGGACAAGAACAACCCGCCTAGGGGTTCTTCCGTCCCGCTTCCGTCTCTATAACAAACATAGCAAGCATAGCAAACATAGTAAGCATATAGAAACAAACGTCACAAACACGTCTGAACTCCGCCGGCGGCTACAAAAATATGACGTCACGCAGCCTTTGCACGTGAGAAGCACGTGCTACAATTATCTTGTCAGAACTGCGGGACGGCGCCGTGCCGTCCGGTGACCACCTTGTACTGCCCACAACGTACGGCGCGACGCCCGGCTAGCCCACACTTGCGGTTCTTCGGACGGGACCCATCCCGCGCTGGGCACGCGTTCCGCTTGTCCCAGCCCACAGTTTTGGCTCCGGGGTCAAAATTACCCGCCACTTGCTATTGCCGAACGTCATAGGGCCAAGCGCCGTGACCCAGAAGCGCCCGAGGTAAGAGTCCTATTCCTTCCAGAAGCGGCCATCTCCCACTATTATCCCGCACGGCTCTTGGCGCCGTGTAGGGCATCGCGGGGGTCCCCGCACACATTCCACAATGTGGGACAAATCTGGGCCGGAGCAACGGTACGTAATAGAGTCCCGCAGTGTTTGCGCCGGGGTATATGGGCCAAGAATTGCTCAGAAAAGGGCGCGGGAACACAGAATGGAAACCTGCGAAGTTTCTGCGCACATTGCCTGGTACCGCAGGTGTGGCATCACACTGGGCCGATTTTCGGCCTAGCTCGTTGTAGCTAATCTATAATTTGACGGAGTTTTTGTTTTTCTGGCGAGCCTGCCGCCAGCCATACCCAAGAAACTGCCGCGGAGAGTGCCCGTTGCGCTCCTCTGGGCTTTTGTCAGAAGGAACAACCAGCAAGCGCGCACCGCCACTTGGTTGTTCCGGAGAGACGGCGCGTTGCTGCAAGGCCCCACAGCCGCTTGGCTTAACATTGGCATTATAGCGCGAGGGAGAGCGTGCCGCAGAGTGCTGTTCTAGGCGGGCTGGAGTGAGCGCCCAGAAACAGAGGTACAACCATTTCTACCGCCGTTGTCCAGAGCACCACACCATTGGTTCGAAACAGTGCCCGCGTGGTGCCTGTTTTCCTCCCTCGATGCCCTTTTCTTTGCTAACTTTACTATGGGGAATGATATGACGTTAATGCGCACGGTGAGATAGCAGCACTCTACGGACGTGTCAATAGAAGGGATGTGCCATAACTAGGTCGGGATTAGTGTCAGAAGCGCGCCAGTGCATGGCAAACGGCAATTGGCCCACTCGATCACATCTCCAATATTTGCTCTTCCAATGGTATATAAGGACGCGCTGCCGCCCCCACTCGTCCTGATGTGTCGCTGTTGTCCCCTCTTGTATCGCTCAGAGTACACCAACAGAAAGCTACACGCTCCAATCCCTACCCAGAGAAACAAACATGGCTCTCGCTAAGATAAAATCCGCAATGGGTGGATCGGACATCTTCAACAGAACTCGGCACGCCGGCCTCAGCGGCAAGAAGCTGCGCTACGCCATCACAATCACCGCCGTGATCGGGTTCTCGCTCTTCGGCTACGACCAGGGCCTGATGGCCAGTCTGATCACCGGAAAACAGTTCAACTACGAGTTTCCCGCCACAAAGGAGGTCGGCGACCACGACAGACACGCCACGGTCATCCAAGGCGCCGTCACGTCCTGCTACGAGCTGGGCTGCTTCGCGGGCTCGCTCTTCGTGATGTTCTTCGGCGAACGGATCGGCAGAAAGCCTCTCATCATCCTCGGATCATTCATTACCATCATCGGCGCCGTGATCTCCACCACCGCGTTCCGCGACAATTGGGGTCTGGGTCAGTTCGTCATCGGCAGAGTCGTCACGGGCGTGGGCACCGGCCTCAACACGTCCACCATTCCCGTCTGGCAGAGTGAGATGTCGAAGCCCGAAAACAGAGGTATTCTGGTCAACCTGGAGGGCTCCACCATCGCACTCGGCACCATGATCGCCTACTGGATCGACTTCGGCTTCTCGTACATCGATACCTCCGTGCAATGGAGGTTCCCCGTCTCTGTCCAGATCATCTTCGCCTTGGTCCTGCTTGTGGGTATAATACAACTGCCAGAGTCGCCACGTTGGCTGGTTGCGAACGGCAGGCAGGAGGATGCGCGCTATCTGCTGAGCAAGCTGGACAACTTGGACATCAACGATGACGCCATTGTGGCAGAAATTACGCTGATCCAAGACTCAGTGAACAGGTTCAAGCACCAGAAGCACTCCATCAAGGACTTGACCACCGGCGGCAAGACTCAAAACTTCCAGAGAGCTCTGATCGCTGCATCCACGCAGTTTTTCCAGCAGTTCACAGGCTGCAACGCTGCCATCTACTACTCTACGGTGCTGTTCAACAAGTCTATCCAGCTGGACAAAAGACTCTCCATGATTCTCGGTGGTGTTTTCTCGACGATATACGCCATTTCAACCATCCCATCGTTTTTCCTGATCGAAAAGCTGGGCCGGAGAAAACTGTTCCTCTTGGGTGCCTTCGGTCAGGCTATTTCCTTCACTATTACCTTTGGGTGTCTGATTGATGACACGAAGGAGAACGCCAAAGGTGCTGCTGTAGGCCTGTTCCTGTTCATTGTCTTTTTTGGTATGTCGATCCTGTCCCTACCTTGGATCTACCCACCCGAAATAGCGTCCATGAGAGTCCGTTCGGCAACAAACGCCTTTTCAACCTGTACAAATTGGCTTTGTAACTTCGCTGTTGTTATGTTCACGCCTGTCTTTATTGACCAAGCCGGCTGGGGATGCTATCTGTTCTTCGCATGCGTCAACTACGCCTATCTCCCAGTCATTTACTTCTTCTACCCAGAAACTGCTGGCAGATCCTTGGAAGAAATTGATATCATATTTGCAAAGGCCTACGTTGACGGTACAGCTCCATGGAGAGTTGCCGAGCACTTGCCCAAGCTGTCCATGCAAGAAGTCGAAGATTATGGTAACGCCCTCGGTCTATACGAAGATGACATTGAGAAGGAAGATGAGTACGACGACGAGAAAGAAGATGCCCAGAGTGGGGTCAATGGATACCATTTATTCACCCGTAAATCCAACAACGACAGTGACAACGCCCAACCTACTCATGCGGAGTATGACAGCTCAAACGAATGATTTGCCATATTACTGTTTTGTAGAATAATACAAAGAAACCATAATAATGATAACATTAATGACATAGTATACTGGTAGAACAAACAGCTAATTATTAATCGCTATATTGTGCGACATAATGAATTTCTAGTAATAATTAAGTTCAACGAAGTTTTTAACCCCATATCTGAGCCACTCAGTCTGTATTTCTACTGCTAGCAATATCTCATTTTATAGTAATATAATAAACTTTATGAAGTTACTCAAACCAGTATACACACTACTTAGAATTGTACTAATGGAATTTCATGTTACTTAATGGGTTATCTGTGGCCTTCATTTACGAGACCCTAACATGAAAGTCCGTCGCTTAACTGACATCTATCATGTGATCAGTATGACTCTACAAGTAACTTGCAAAAAAGACGCCTATACATATTAACGTTTTATCAAACAACGAAAACACAATCAACCGCTATATTTGCAGCACTGACAACTAACCAGTTTTACAATGAAGATAACACCTGCGGTTTTCCAACAGGGCAAGGCCATTGTGGACAAATATGCTCTCTATGTTCCCAAATCAGGTACATTCCCTAAGGGCTACAAAGTTGCATCAATTGCATCCGGAGTTAAAAAAAATGGCAATTTGGACCTTGGCATAATTGTTAACACCAACAAATCGAGGGAATCTGCGGCAGCCGCAGTTTTCACTACAAACAGGTTCAAGGCTGCGCCTGTGCTTCTATCTAGACAGGTACTGGACGACAAGGCAGGAAAGGGCATCGATGCTATTGTTGTAAATTCAGGCTGTGCCAACTCAGTCACAGGCGAAATTGGTCTTCAGGATGGCAGAAAAATGATAGATATGGTAAACTCAAAGCTAGGAAAAGACAATTCCACATTGGTAATGTCAACTGGTGTCATTGGACAAAGACTTTCGATGGATAAAATCAGTGCCGGAATAGATGAGATTTTTAAGACAAACAAGTTTGGCGATGGGTTCGAAGATTGGCTGAGTATTGCAAAATCCATCTGTACTACAGATACGTTCCCCAAACTTGTATCCTCTACTTTTACTTTGAAGGACGGAACTCCATATGCGCTGACCGGTATGGCTAAGGGTGCTGGTATGATTTGCCCAAATATGGCCACACTGCTAGGATACATCGTCACAGACTTACCTATCAGCAATTCTGCGTTGAATAAGATGCTGAAGAATGCAACTAATCGTTCGTTCAATTGTATTTCGGTTGATGGTGATATGAGTACCAATGACACAATTTGCATGATCGCAAACGGCGCCGTGGCCACAGCTGCAATATCAGAAAGTTCGACTGAATATGCAGAAGTTGAACACCACGTTACCGAGTTTGCAAAGCAACTTGCCCAATTGGTTGTTCGCGATGGGGAGGGCACCACCAAGTTTATCACCGTTAATGTTAAGAACTCTCTAACCTTTGACGACGCCAAGATAGTGGCAGAGTCCATCTCGAACTCCATGCTAGTCAAAACAGCTCTCTATGGTCAGGATGCCAACTGGGGTAGAATTTTGTGTGCTATTGGTTATGCCAAGCTGGATAACCTGAAATCCCTGGACGTAAACAAGATTAATGTTAGTTTTGTTGCTACGGACAACTCCGAACCAAAAGAATTGAAGTTGGTCGTCAACGGTGTACCACAGCTAAACATTGACGAAAGCAGAGCCTCTGAGATCTTAAGTTTAACGGACCTGGAAGTTTCTGTGGACCTAGGCACCGGTAATGAAAATGCACAATTCTGGACATGCGATTTATCTCATGAATATGTGACAATTAATGGTGACTATCGTTCTTGAGATGATAACTAGACTTTATGATTGTTGAAACATTATTTTAATTTTTCAATTAAATGTATTACGTTTGATAAATATAATATTTATACCAATTAATCTATTTTGGCTCTCTTTTTGGCCATCAACCAGAATACATTTACTGGTAAGGACACGCCATTATTGGTGAAGAAAAAGTCTTCAATGCACGCTGTATATATAATGAATAGTTACAATTTTGGTATAAATTTGGTCCAATCTTGGCGATGCCTTCTATATATTGGCAGAAGATTTATGATGTAGGCTTATTAGGGATTTCAATCTGTTCCGTTAAATAATTGACCAAATTCTGAGGATCTAATAAAGCTGATTTAAAGTATTGGCGTTTTGGGAGAATAGACAGTAGATTAATAATTTCAATAGGTACTGTAGATATTTTCTTCTGCTTTTTATTGGAACCTGAATTCGAGCCTCTATCTGATCTCCTTTTCCTAGAACTGCCGCTACTGTTTCCATTTATATTCACCACAGAATCATCGATTTTATAAGTCAATTCAAGCTGTTTTATCATATTCTTATGCTGAAGTTGGTATCTATCTGTAAAGGTTTCCAACAGATCAGTGTTTGGAAATCTCTCAAAATATCTCTTTTCTAACTGATACACATTATTGAGATTTCCATACTTTGATTCGTAAAATATCATTTTTTTATAAATCTGCTTCAGATGTGTGAGATCTTCGACTTTAGAAATTGAAGTTTCAAACAAAGTTTTTATTTGTGAATCCTTGTTTAGTAATATCAGAAAATCCAGGAATTTGAGGATATATTCTCCATCATGTTCAAAATATTTGAGGCCTAGTTCTAAAACTTTACAAGCCGTCTTGTAGTCATTTTGATTTTGATATTCGAGGTATGCATTTTCAATATAGATATCGTGTGTCAATTTGCTTTTTAGTTTACGACATTTACCGAAGACTGAACGTGCTGCTGACAGCCCTGATAATCTTTTCATGGTATTCATGTATATACAGTAAACAAAAGTTAGCGTCATTCGTATTTTGGCAACAGTTGTATCGTCTGCGCCATTGCTGATCAGTAAATTTTGCTTGGATAGTAGGCTGCCTATGCAATTCTCAAAACAGCCAGTGATTTCATCACTTTTATTAGTTAGTTCATAACATTCGGCAAGTTTAAATGTCAATGTTGGGGAGTCTTGGAGAGCTCTTACACCGATCGACAAGATCTTTTCACGTTCTGCCAAATCAGTTAGGAACATCGCATATTCATACCATATCTCAGATGAAAAAAGCATTTGTTGGATACTTTGCTTAAAAACGTAAGACACTCTCTCAAATAAAGCTTCCTCAGTAAGCACGAGCTTGTTTTCTTTCTCCCACTTGATCCACTTCAACCAAATCTGTAATTGCTCAACATCAATATTCTCATGATCTGATTGGGGAATGTTTGTTCTTGAGCAGGTTGTCAAATTGGTTGGGGCCAATCTTTTTAAACCTTTTGACATATTAGACCACTCTTGGTATAATGACCTGGCCTTCATGTAGTCACCAGATAATTCACCTATGAATTTTCTCGCTGTTAAGGAGTTCACATCCTGTTCCCATTGCGTGTATTTGTTCCACATTTTCTCCAAGTTATCGAAAGGTATTGTCAGCATTTTTTTGTACAATTTCCGAAGCATGTCAACCTTTTGTTGTTCCTCCCATTTATTAACAGGTCTCCACTGCTCTAAAAAGGCCAAGTAGGTGTTCCAAAAAGAGGATGATTTGGGTTCAAATACAGCACATTTTTCCAATACCAATTCAAAAGCTTTTATAACTATTGCCCGTGCTTCTTGACCACCTGTAATTAAGTTGTTCTTCCTCCGGACGTAGTCTAGATACGTGGACCACAGAGCCAAATCATTGTTAGCTGTCTCACCAGACAGACATTGAGCAAGTATTTTTTCGACTTTGTCAAATTCGTCTCTTTGCAACTCACTCTGGAGATGAATAGTCCAGAGTGGTGAGTAGAATGGAAATTTTTCATGCAACTCTCCAAAAACTGTTTCAAACTGTACAAACTGGTCATGTTTTTCGTAGTATTGAACCAGATTTAAGTATGAGATTATATCAGCTGGATTTTTTGCCTTGTTTTCAAGTAATTTACCTTCCTCGCTGCTGATAGTTGTGGATGTTGAGTCCACGTTTGACTCTGGAGGAACCTCCGGTGTCGCTGATTCTGACATACTTTACAAGTCAGTTGACGAAGATGCAGAATGATATTGATCACTAATCAGATTATTACACAAGTTCAATCCGATTGATCTTGCAATAGCGCCTTCTGCTATTCCTACTTTGGCATGTGCTGGAACGCAGGATAAGTTCAAGTATGTATCGAATCTTATTACGCACACTTAACTTGGCTTTAAAATTCAAGGCAATATTTGAAGGTCCGGGTAAACATATGTATAAAGCTGTAGAATGATGTGCTACGCTGTGATGCCCCCGTTGCATCTCACTGGGTTGATTTTGTATTACATCAAAATGACAACAGAAATAAACTAACATGAAGTAATTAGGTGAAGAAGCTTGATTTCCTTTCTTCATTCCTTCATTTCTACGGTATTTAGAAATCAGATCGCTTTGTCACATGTGATGCAAACTTTACTGTAACTGGACTGATAATTACTTCTCACCACTCAAAGAAGCCTTAGTCATGATGAAATAATTGAATTATTGCAGCTGGTAAATTTGAGGCAACAATAGTGACTTTTTGAAAGCCTATGACAGAAATAATTGTATATTATTGTCTTCTCATCTTTTTTTTAGTAGGTCTTCGTTGAGTCCTTTCAGAAGGTTAAATATTTGAATATGAATTAACCACATTCATATATCAGATGAAGACAAAATTTTTCTAAACATTAGAGCAAGTATAAACTGTCTTTGTCGTTCTTTACTGGGTTCTTGGTACATATCTCAAGGCAGAATGTCATTCTTCAAGTATCAGAGCATAGAATGAATAGGGAAGGAAAATATTTTTATAAAATTGTCAAGCGTTACCTAATATTGATTTTAAATATTGTTGAGGTATTATTTGCCCAGCAGAAATGTGTAGCACTTCTGTCGTTATAATATTTTGCCAGTATAATGAACGACACCTACTTAGAAAATTGTAGACTCTCGTTCCTGAGTCTGATCACGTGAGCTAAAACTCTCGAGTAAGACGCCGCGGAACGAGGTCCCACTCACTATATAAATTAGAGTGAAAACTTTTCACAGTAGTCTAGATTCCAATAACAAAGGATCATCGATCAATTGTCATTCAAGTTCTATTTAGTTTAAAGTATTAACCCTTAGTTTAATATCGTAAACCCTGAACTTGGAGCAATTATCTACAAAATATTATCACGTGATTTTTAATATAAACGTTAAATGAGATGAATTCTTGAGATCAACTAACTACAAACAAAACTCAGCCGCCAAAGCCTGTAGCCCTTTCCAATGAGTATATTGGTGCGTAACCTGCATCTGAGTAGGGTTAATTTAAGGAGTAAGGCTACAGTCCCTAGAAAGAGCATACCCTTTTTCAGAGGCTCTCAGGATCCTTTTGAGAGCATCGCAAAGGTAGATATCACCAAACTACCAGAAAAAGATGAAACTGCAATTCAAGCAATAAATAGTCAGTTCCAGACAAGAACGAAAGGGCTCGAGCCAGAAACCGTGTTAAAATCCATAAATGATGTCCGTTCTGAATTCTACGACAGGTACAAAGTCAGGTATGTCCAACCGTCAGAAAAATGGTTCAGGCGATGCGTAGATAAATTCGATCAGGTTCCAGTCGAGTCTCTGATCAACTCGAGTAAGAGTAGGAAATACTATCCAATAGATATGGACTATCATTTCAACTTTGACAGTCTGATGAAGATGCCACTGTCGAAAGGAGACATAGTTGTGCTTAAATCAAACCCATCACAGCTCGCTATGTGCGTCGACCTGCCGCAAAGCGTCAGCGATCCACGCTACACGTTTGCTACCGTAGATGGAGGTATCCAGTTTTCAATGCGAAATATGGTGTTACTGCGAATTCCGTTTGAACTGCCGTCTGATATGGAACTTGTGCTGGAGGAAACAGTGTACCGCTATGATCCCATTGGAACAATCAAGAGTCCCTCTGAGACCCTGATTCTTCCGGTTTTAGCAAGGCAGATGATAACAAGCGTGCTGAGCCACGAAGTTGCAAAAACAGCAGGTCATCTTTTGCCGTTAACCATGAAAAAACTGGAACTCTTGCACAGGGTTATTCAGGATCACGCTAAGCCGTTCCAGTTCTCTTTTCCAACACTGGTAAAAACAGTTCAAATAATCGATTTGGATAAGGCTACAAAGTCCTCCAATAAAAGGGATTACATTCTGAGGAAGTTGGAGGATGTGCGGGTGCAAGCGCTGAGAAGCAACGCCGATACGCGAGATATCAATGCTACGACATATCTGTCTACGTACTGGTCGATACTGTACCAGCAGGAGTTGAACATGTGGGGGAACTTCCAGATAGACCGTTCCAGCCTGGCGCCTGTTTCTGTGACGGTGCTACCGTTCAAGTCGCACCACCTCATGTTTTTGGACGCCCTCAAGAGAATAAGGGCTAGAGATAACAGGCAGATCAACCAGTTTGTACAGAGATTCAAAGACGGAGAACGGGCAGCCATCGAGAGAGAGTTTCCGGACGTCATTAAAATACTGCTCGAGCACGCAGCTGGAAACCTAGAAAACATTCCAGACGTCGTCTCGCTGATCTCCAAAATATTCCGCGGGATTCCCAAATACCAAGACTGCGACATAACAAGAGATTTGTCTTACGAGTTACTGCAGGATATAGACCAGGAGAAGTATGCGTTCAACCCGCTCCTGTTGCAGCACGACGTGGGCTTACCCAACCCGCTTACCGCTGCTACAGCTGACGAAAAGCTGTACCAGCTAGCGGAACCTGTCTCGTGCGATGTCGCCTCGCCCGCCAACACGGTGTTCCGCCACGACTTCAAAGAGCTGAACGTCTACTGTATCGATTCGGCAGACGCGCACGAGATCGACGACGGTATTTCCATTGAACAGCACTCGGACACCCACTTCACGCTGCACATACATGTGGCCGACGCCGCTGCGCTTTTCCCAGAGTCGCGGGACCGTGCATACACGCGAGTGGAAGATCCTGTCCTGACCGTGGCTGCCCGTAAGGCGTTCACGACGTATCTGCCAGACCTGGTCGCTCCGATGCTTCCTGCGCGCTATGCTCGGGCCGCTGACCTGGGCAAGGACGGAGTTCCGACACGCACGATAACGTTTACGGTTGAGGTCGAGATACGAGACGACCAGATAGAGGTGCTAGAGGATTCATTCCAGACGCGGTTGGGCATTGTCTCCCGGTTTCCGCGAGTGACGTACGACGCGGTTGATGCGATCCTCGGCTCCAAAGACGCCAAGCACGCTGAGCTGCACAGCATGCACCGGATCGCGCAGCTTCTGCGCGTGCGGCGGGTTGCGCGCTCGGGCGCCGTGATCTTCGGCGATGGGTTCAACACAGGACAGGTCCGGCTGGCTTCGGGTCGGCCAGGCCAGGGCCCCGTTGCCGAGTTTTTCGACCAAGTCGAGACGCCGTCGACTGTGCTGGTGTCCGAGTTCATGATCCTGGCGAACACGCTGGCGGCCCGCTTTTTCGATGCCAACGGCGTGCCCGGTGTGTACCGCTGTTACCAGGGACTGCCGGTGGGCGAGGAGGCGTGCGCTCAGCTGGCATGCCTGCAGGCAGCGTCCAGGAACGGCAGTTTTCCAGACGTGCGCGAGATCAACATGGTTGCCCCGCTACTGAACACAAGTCATTACACAAGCGTGCCCGAGCGACACGACATGATCGGTGCCGACGCGTACCTGACAGTGACCTCGCCGCTGCGGCGCTTTCCCGACCTGTTCAACCACTTGCAGCTGCAGCGGTACTTGCGTGGGCTGCCGCTGCTGTTCGACGCCGCCGCCGCACGCGCTGCGGTGTCGCAGATCCAGTCCCGGGACGTTATTGTCAAGCGGGCCGCCCGTGCGGCAAATATCTACTGGACGCTGCGCTACCTGCGCATGCAGATCCGCGAGGATCCGGCCGCCAACAGCTTCGACGTGATGGTCACCTCTGTACCGCACCTTGGTTTTGTGCGCTGCACGGTTGATGGCTTTGCGCACGCTGCAGGGACGCTGCAGCTGCGGCCCAACGAGGCGGCGCATCCGCGGATTGGCGACGCCCTCCACGGCTGCAAGATCACCTCCATCGACTGTCTGAGCGGCGTTCTAGAGCTTTCTACATCGGCAGGTCCTTAGAATTCCATTCTGGGCAGAAATCCCGTACGTAAATCATGTATATATTGCAGCGGTGATAGGAGCATCGGCGGCACTGACTCCAGCTGTCCGAGCCGAGCTGTTACACTGCTTCTTTTTCACAGCGTGGCAGCGCTATTTTTCGCCAAGGGCGGAAAAGCACAAACAAAGGACTTAATAATATATGAGATCCGATGAAAATTCAGCCGTTTGGACGAACGAATCAACTGCAAGACAGACAAAGAGATCTGTCAAGCGCATTGGCAGCTTCTTGAAATCTGTACGTGTGAATTTACGTGCGGTAACCGGTGAATCCGCAAGAGAGAAAGCACGAACGTGGAGGCGATCCAGACAAACTGCGTGTCCTCAGCCTGAATCATTGCAACACAAGATCATCACGAGGCTTCGCGAGCAATTGTACACCAGCTAGGAGCGCAACAACACACAGAAGAGCGCAGGTGCAATGTTCAAATCAGCTGCGGTAGCGTTGCCGTTCGACGGGAACAGCATCCGCGAAACAAAGATCCAGTCGGGCCAGGTCTCACCAAGCAAGCGGTCGCTGAACATCGGCAACAGGCTCAACGACGCCGGCGCCAGCACAGACCCAGACAAGGCCGCCAAAGCGGGCAGGGGCGAGAGTCTGAGATTCAACGCTAGCCCGCTGGCCAGGAATCGTGATAGTGCGGCGGGGGCCGCACAGCGACTGCCGCCTGCTGCAGAGCGATCCAGAGCTAGGAACAGCCACACATTGGTACCCGGCATCCTGCACTCCAGCGATCCAGACAGATCGCCGACCGGGAGGAGCGGCAGAATCCTGCCCAATGGGGCTCTCATAGCCTCGGGTGCTGGCACAGCAGCGCCGCAACATCCAGTTAAAAATAGCATCAATGGGCCACGTCA
The DNA here is from genome assembly GCA_030705145.1 of Hagleromyces aurorensis. Classification (NCBI taxonomy): domain Eukaryota; kingdom Fungi; phylum Ascomycota; class Saccharomycetes; order Saccharomycetales; family Saccharomycetaceae; genus Hagleromyces; species Hagleromyces aurorensis. The sequence continues at coordinate 6,401 of JANIWU010000029.1, read as the reverse complement.
GGCGAAGTGCCCAGAGGTCAACACAGTCGCGGACATTCCGTATGTCAACGAGCAGCAGTCGTCTGACGAAACGTTCCAAAGACGACACTTTGGCGAGGTTCTCGACCTGAAGGCGATGCGCGACACAGACGGCAAGCTGCGGCCTATCATCAACTGTCTACCGCGCAAAATCAAGCTGCAGAAATCGAAGAACTTCTACCAGATACACACTCCGATTCTTCGCAAAGAGCCGACCCCAAACGTGCTGAAATCCGACATCGATACGAACTACAAGAACATCTACAATGGGATACAGCCAATCAGGGTTGTCGGCCATGCGGAACTGCAGGTGGGCTCGATTGTCGAGATGCGCAACAAGCTGCGCGAACACACATACATGGGCAAACGGCCCGTGTTCGGCTCAGCCAAGTTCCAGCGATCGCTAGCAGGCAACACCACCATCAACGAGAGCTTTGACCTCAGTTTTGACGGGAAAGCGATTGATCGGAGCGACATCTTCCGGATGGTCGACTCCTTCAGCATTGCGTTCTCTGACGACGAGAAGGACGCGACTGGGAACGCAGATCCCGACGACTCGGGGCTCGCGGAGGCTGAAAGTAGCTTCCTCGACTCTGGGAAATCGAGAAATATCCTACCAGAAGATATTGCTAGGTCCTGAAGGCCTACGAAGTTTTGTTCTTTATTCTTATTGTATTGGTATTTTGTTGGTTTCAGATGCATTGCAGAAGGTTGCAGGAGCGGTTACGATGTATTATTTGCTTACGAAAATAGGTCAGGGTTATGCTGGTGTATAAATATATCTAGTTAGTTATGAATTTAAGCTGTCATCTCGCTGTTGCAGTACATATTGCTACAAAGTCTGCCGTGCAGAACCAATTCTGGATTTATAGGCAGTAGCCCCTACTGCGTATCCTGCAGGGCATATTCCGTAGCGGTCCCTGTTGCAAGTCTAAACGTTGTGGAACTCGCTGTGTTTATTTACATGGTGGGAACAACCCTATGCTGATATGTAGCTGCGAACTTACTCGCCGTCCAATCTAAATCAGGCCTGCCCTCTTTTCAACGGTAAAGCCAGGGTTTGATTTTCTCAGCTCTCGTTGCTGCTCCTTGGACAGAGCTGTTTCAGTGACTTCGACCTTGACTAATTCCTTCACCTTGACGAGCGAACCAGCCACTGCCGGCGTGGCGCGTTTGTATATCACAGACCCACGTTTGCCCAGTCCTAGACTCTTGACGATGTTCCTCGTGGTTTGCGGCATACCTATCAGGGACCTGTGCAGTGTTATCTTGAAGAATGCCATTCTATGTGTAATTGTCTCTTGGTCAATCTTGGATGCTAATAAGCAGCTGTGGTACCCTGAAAAGTATTCGAGGCTTTCTTTATTATCTCCAGTAAATCGTCTAACCTTTCTTTAAATGTTACTACTCTAGGTTTTATATTTCATGTCCGGGTAAATAACTAAGAACAGACTCCGTTCCTGCTCGCTTTGCATATATCAACGCACACTTAAGGCATCCATCCCATGAAGAACGATCAATTCCTGGCATTATAGCCAAGTTTTCTTCACCTGGCAATCATTTTCGTTGCATTTGGTAATATTTACTAGCGTCATTACCTAAAAAACCAGACTGACCTATTCTGACAATTTTTCAGTGAGCGCTCCCTCATTATCGCCATTATTTTAACTAGGCCCAACAACCAAATTCAAACTTCTGTCAGCTTCAAAAGGTGACTTCCAACCAATTCTACTGGATTTTATTAGAAAGGAGAGGTAAATAGAGTACAACATGGCTAGTAAAAATACTGATCTCAGAGACAACAGCCTGGCTCATGGTGATTCCCACTCAGATTCAAACGGCGGTCCTCTGCCGACGAAGAGTAAGAAATCGAGGAAAGGTAAAAAGTCGAAGGGTATGCTTTCTCAGGGGGAAATCGCGAAGATTAGAGCTGAACGTGAAGCAGCAAAAAAGGCTAAAAGGGAAGCCTTGTCAGCCAAGGGTATCGACCCTGACTATCCGCCAGAACTGCAGTTTATTAAGAGACCAATGCTGCGAGTTTGCAATGATGAGCCATCCACAGGGATACCTATTACAATCGCTACGTATAACTGTCTGGCACAGGCTCTGATACGTAGAAAGCTTTTTCCAACCAGCGGGGAAGCAGTGAAGTGGTACCGGAGATCAAAAGTCTTGCTTAATGAGTTCCAACATTACAACAGCGATGTGATTTGCCTTCAAGAGATAGACCATGTTCAATTCCAGAGTTTCTGGAGACAAGAATTTGAAAAGATGGGATATGATATTCAATTTCACAGGAAAGGCTCAAAAAACCACGGAATAGCGATCGCATGGCGGAGATCCATGTTTGATATGACAGACAAAATGCTGATAGATTACGATCAAGAGAAGTCAGGATCCATTCCACCACGCACAACGACAAACAATGCAGGTTTGGTTCTTGCCCTAAAATACACGGCCAAATCTCAGGAACGCCTGGGTCTTGATACCGAGAAGTGCGGTATTCTGGTAGGTACAACACATCTATTCTGGCATCCGTTCGGCACATATGAACGGACTAGGCAGACATATGTCGTTTTGAAAAAAATGAAAGAGTTTGCAGAGAGAGTTAATGTCCTGCAGAATAACCATGACGGGAACTTGAACCATTGGACACAGTTCTTTTGTGGGGATTTCAATTCTCAGCCTTTTGATACACCTTATTTATCCATTACTTCCAAACCTGTTTCTTATGAAGGAAGGGCAAAAACTGTCATTGAGTGCAGTACATCGTATAAATTCTCCAAGTTACGTGATGGCGAAGAAGACGCAGAGGAGGAGGAGGAAGGTGGTAACATTGAAAAGTTCGGAAAAGACCAGCCACAGCATCCTGTACCAGAATTCTACAATGCCACTGACGAACAGACGAAGTTGGTACATGATATGGAGGATCTACATAATAGCCTTGATATGAGGGCTGTCTCCTTATATTCAGTCGGATATAGGTTTGTTCATCCAGAGAATGCAGGGTTAGATAACAACCGTGGGGAGCCCATCATCTCGAATTGGGCACATAAATGGAGGGGCTTACTTGATTACCTGTTCCTCATTCAGAAATGGGACTTTTCGGATAAAACAAAAGTTGACTCGCTGCAAGAGTTTGAATCAAAAAACGGAATAAAAGTACTTGAATACTTACGTATGCCACCAAGTTCTGAGATGAGTGAGCATGGACAACCTCATGTGGGGGAATATCCTAGTGATCATCTATCTATGATTTGCAAACTCAATATACTGCCATGAAATAGATTACATACGAAACCATAATTGAGATATTTAAGATATCTCTGTCATCACCTTCACTTCTTCGGCATTTTCAGACTAGGTTCATCCGAATCTTGTCGATAGTATTTGTAATATAGGTTGTTCCATACTTCCAAATACTTGGCTAGTCTTCTGGAGTTTTCATTCTCTGAGTTTTCTGACTGTTTAATCTTGTTTCTTATGTTATTTATCTTGCGCAGGGAATCATCGACTTCTAATAATTCTTGTGTTTTGGCGTCTTCGCTATCGGTATTCACAAGCTCTTTTTGAACAAGATAGTCATGCAGCAAATTGTAATGTTTTTGAAGATTTGGATTCTTAAAATCGCTGGGCCTATAGCCTTGGCGTAAGTTGAAATAGTCCATGATATTTTCAGTCACACGCTTCATGTCATTGTAACCAGACAGTTTTGTAACGTCCATATATTCGGAAAAGACAGGAAATTTGCGAATTTCATCGATATACGGAAGTTTGTAAAGATAAAATCCTTCATTTGGGTCATCTCTCTTTGAAGCAGTCAATGCAAACATTGCGGGATGGGAGTTCGCCTTGAGTTTCCCCCAAACTAGAGCGCACTTCTCCTTCTTTTGTAAAGTTCTGAATAATGAGGCAGCCGTTCGAATCGACCCCTCATAGGAAGTTTCGTCGGGAACCACAAAGTATGCCCTGTCTATACTGTCGTAGTACCTTAAAACTTCATTATCTGTCCGGAATCCAATAATGTACAGGTACGGGCCAGTTTTGGAAAAAGGTGTGTTTAGTTCGTCTACCTTGGTATCATTCAAATTGACAGTCATATCACCATAACAGTAAACTTTTTCGATATTTTCTTTCACTTCCTCGCCAGAAGTTGGGTCCAAATATTTTCTTCTTGAGAAAGCCTCTTTGCGAACATCTTCGTTTTCGTAAATCCATTTGAACCTTGTTCCAGCCTTTTCATGATTAGTTATGATGTAGCCCTTGATACCAATTTCGAAAGTTGGGTTGCTTCCCAGTTGTAGTGGGCATTGAAACATGATTCTCTTAATTTCTTGTTTTCGCAGCACTCGTGCTTTGATGAGGGTTGCAGATATAGGAGTCGTATTAGGACCATCAAACAATGGTGTCTTATGTTGGACATTGGAGCCCAGTCGTAGTATATCTGCGTAGAAAGAATTATCAAATGGTTTTTGATCGCTTCCTATGAAAAATGTGGTGAAATTGATGTAATAGTCGTTGAGATCGTCCACAATTCTGCGTAGCCGACTTTGAGCCTCCTTATCAGACACCTCAGCTGGCTTATCATTGTCGGTAAACAGAAAAATCTTCTTGTTGTTAAACGGCTTTTGACCAGCCACTTCTTTCAAAAATTGCTCTTGCATGTGGGTGTATAGCTCTTCGAGCTTAGTGGAATCTTTCTCGAGGTTGTTGTTAAATGCCAATAATGTTTTGAGATCTTCTCTACCGGAATCTACATCATCAATGAAGTCGTTCAGTAGCTTGATGTTTTTGGCATTTATATCAATCAGCGGAAGGACCTCGTAGATACCATTCACTGAGTCTTCCCTGCGGCAATTGTAAAAGATGCATCCTATGCCGGTGCTTGGACGAGTGATAACCAATTGAGTCATTAACTCATGTATCGATTCCAGAATAACCATGAGCTGAATCTTGTCTTCAAGCTCTGGGATTGGACTGAACATTCCCTTTGATAGCTCCACACAGAATATAATGCCCTCATGAATATCGTACTTTCTGTAACTAGGCAATTTCCGTGCATCAGTTGGATTGGTGACCTCTCCTGAATCTGATATTTGAGACATGTTCGGTGTAGTTCTAATCCTTGTGGGGTTGTCGCCTTATAAAAAAGGCTTCTGAACACTAATTTTATGAATGGGTTGTTCAATTTTTAACCCTAAATATATTTTGAGTAAGTGCTTAGTGCTCAGCACGTTTTATCAGCTCTGCACAATTTAGGATGCTTACTTCTCAACTTGGGTAGTTATTTGAATTATGATCGAATCTGTTTGAGCTACACTATGTTCAAGTCTTTAATTTTTGAGATCAGATCTATAGTGCCTTTTCCACAGTAAAAGCATAAATAAGCAATCGCAATCAGCGACAATAAAAATAACACTAAAGAAGTGGATTTCAATGCTACGTGTATGCATAAATTGTAAAATGCTCTTGGACAGTATCTTTCTTACAGTTCAAAAAAAAATCTCCCGGGGGCGATTCGAACGCCCGATATCAAGATTACTTTGTTGAACACATTACAGTCTTGCGCCTTAAACCAACTTGGCCACCGAGAGTACTTATTATTGTTTGTTTTATTGTATAACGTTTCTGGGTTAAACAATCTTAATAATATAACAACGGCTATATTATTGGTATCGATAGTAATATAACAAGCGGTTATATTACGCGGCAGAAGTTGCAAGTTGTAGTATTAGTGTTTCGGAATATGTATCTATATTCTTGGTTCTTCTAATCTAGTTAAATCTAAAGAGTACTTTCTCTGAAAAGTACTCGCCTTATATACGTGAAAACTCTTCACAATAGCATTGTATCTTATCGTGGATGCCGTGAGTCACAATGGCCTGTCGTTGCTTTATTCTCATTGCAACCAATAGCAGTGCTCACATATGGCATCTATTCTTCAGCGGCTGTGAACGACTAGCCTCGTGACTGTTGTGAGTTAGCTTGTTAGCTTTACTTCACAACATGTTTTGTTGTGGTCTGATCTTGCCTAATAGTGGTGGTTCTGTAGTTAGCTTATTAAACTAACTAATAAGTATTTCAGGTATAAGGTACTGATCTATATTCGTTGTGTTAACGGTTGTTCTACGTACTTCTTATTCTACTTGTCTAATACTGGCTAAAGGCCTCTTTATATACGTGTATCTCGCTCTCTGACCACTGCAACTAATTCAGCGATAATACACCCTCATCCGCACACTTTGGTTGCTTTCGCACCCAGTTATTGCTGATGCCTTACTACCAGTGCCAGCCGCACCATCACGCGTCGACATCTCTCATAACTGCTGTCTATTCTACAACATCTTCCCCCTCTTCATCCTCCTGAGCTTGGAACAGTTGTT